>JAPYZL010032822.1:0-10212 GCA_030522825.1 Platygaster orseoliae | reverse complement strand
TTCTGCACTGATTTCACTGCTTTTGTATCTTAGTTTTTTCATTACGGTCACTCGCAACTACTATTAAGGTTGTTTATCAACGATGTTTGGCGAGTGGGGAGGGAGGGAGAGAAGTGGGGTTAGGGGATTTTTCGGAAGAAGGGAGAAAGGGCATTTTAATTAATTCTGGCATTCCTACATTGGCGATGTTCAGAGAGGGTGGTCTTTCCTTGCATATTAATTCTGCACTGATTTCAATGCTTTTGTATCTTACTTTGTTCATTACCTACTCTCGCATTCACTGTTCAGGTGGCTTTTGTATCTTAGTTTTTTCATTACGTTCACTCGCAACTACTATTAAGGTTGTTCATTTATCTCAACTGAGATTATTGGTGTCTTTCAAACTTTGTAAATTTTTTAAATTCGATACTATAGCAATCAAAGTTGAAATTTCCTTTATATTTTTATAGATTTTTATAGAAATGATAACTTTTCAGATTATATATATTTCAAAGGTTTCTAGAATTTTCGTATTACATGTTATTTATAAACTTTTTTTCATTTACTAGTATTTTCAACAATTTGCGGTGTTTCTTTGAATCACTATAAAAACTTTTATTCCATGCTTTAGTATAAACCATAATTGATGGTTCCCTTATTGATGTTTTTTTTGAATTTCAATTCCTAACGTAACTAATATTCATTTAGTTTCCAATTCATTTCAACAATAAAATGAATTTTATTTGCCGGTATGAAATCCAACATACATTTAAATTTCCCGCGTGCGCCAACAGAACACGCAATTAAATTTTTCCGACAATCGTTAGCAGATTTCGATTTCACTCCCTTGAGCAGAGAAGTTTCACTTCAAAAACTTTTAAATAAATAAATGATGAATCATAATGATAATAAGTTATTTGTTATTATATTTATGTAACTTTGTGTGTCATATGTTTATGTTTATTCGAATTTCAGTCTTTCGTTACAAGGAATCATGCATTCATCTCGATAAGGAATAATGCTTGTTCATCCGTATAAACCACGCCTGACATTAAAAATGCAAACGCATGATTCAGAGCGACCGTAATTGTAGATGAATAAATATAAGGCAACTTTGGAAGATTTGAATGTATCATCGGACAAAGCGAACAATAAAACCGGGGAGACTTCGTTAAATTAAGTTGTATGGAGTTCGTTCTGGTTCACCAGCTTTCATAGTTCTCTCAACGTCCTCTCATTCGCACTAAAAATAATTTTTGTTTGTCCACAATCTCGAGGTAATATATTATTTTATATTTTTTTTTTATTTCCCTCCCCTTACTCGCTGAAAAATTATGTAGATAAAAAAAATCCATCAACGACGAAAAAGCTTTTCGAAGTGACGGTTCCGATGCACTTTCCAATAAACAAAACCCCCAGAATTTCCTTTAAAATCGGTCGAGTGGATCGAGTCCCTGAAAAAGACTCTTTCACGCCAGGTATGTCAAATAAAATTTTTTTTGCCATTATCCGCGAATCAATGCTTACAGCAAGCAACGAGTGAATGAAGAAACGAATTCGATTGAAGACAAGTCGACAAAACACGTGGGAGTATGGAGAATCGAAAAGTGACAATGGCAAGAGAGCAGATTAGACGAGTCCAAAAAAAGGCCTCGAACGGCAACAATGATATTGTCTCCACGACCCGAAAAAGTGTTAACCGTGGATTTCGGAATACAGAACGCCGAAATGCATTTCCCCCTTTTTTTCGTGGGTTTTTCGGTAGAGGAGCATTTTTTTATAAGACGTTGAAAGTCAATTCAGCTGTGAAATAATCGGGAAGGAGTTAAAAAAAATGTCTTTGATCCAAGTTACTTTTCAACGTCTTCGATTTATCACACGTGGGTTGTGAAGCTGAGTGCAGGTACGAGTGGGTGATCCCTTTGTCAGGCACTTTCCTTGGCATCGCACAATGTGCCTCGTCGCTCGGGTCCCGGTATTATGTTTTTTGTTCTAAATGTGCGTCTGTCTCGCCGAATCTGATTTTTTTGTTTTTTCGAAATAAATTTTCAGGAGAGAACTCCTGTTTGATTTTTGCGGAGAAAATACGTATATTGAGAATTTCTAACTGAATTAAAATTTGTTATTTACTTGCAGATTATTTATCATTTACAAAATAATATCAAAAAATTCTGGTGATTTAACGAATTCGAAATATTCTGTATAGGTTTCATATAAAATACATTATCACATTATTCGACAAAACATTCTAAAAATCTAGGAGAATCATAATAAAAATGGTAAAAAAGTGAATTTTAGCTTCAGCCTAATAATATTGCCAGGAACTGTAATGCGACACACGATCTGGTCTTCGATGAGCTTAGAGGTAATCAATTAATCAGGTGATGGTTGATTAAACTCGTCCCATGATAGCGATTTCCAATGTCTCGCTCGACGTAATAGAGCGTAAGTGAAGTTCGGGAGGCTTCGGTTCGGGTTAATTTGCGCTAAGCAATAGCTCGACAGCGCGCTGAGTAATCAAACAATTAGACGAAGGTCTCGAACTGGCGAAATTCGGATCCTCGGCGATTTCAAAATCGCGCGTCGGAACGGGAATCAGCGATTCCCGTAAAATAATGCTTACCCGCCGATATTATCGTGGCCCCGGGCTTCGGCAGCTTGAAACGCGACCTAATTGACTGTTAAATTATCGCGGGCGGCGGATTCAGCCATTTGTCTTTCTCCCTTGTTCGCGCTCGCGCCGGTGATGATCAACTTTCGAACTTGGCTATGTCTTACCATTATCGTCGATATGGCTTCGAGCAGGCTTGGGAGTTTGGTAGCAATTCGGGCGAATCTCAATGGTCTGAGGTAAATTTAACGATGAACAGAGCGGTCTATCAGATTCACAAATGGATTTTTAACTATTTTGAAAAACTTGTTGGTCAAAGAAAATGTTACAAAAAGGAAAATTTCATCCGAATTCAGTGTTTGTCAGTGTTTATCAAAAAACCAATTACATCTTGATGAAGATTTTAGAACCCGTGAGCGATTTTAATAAAGTGCTAAATCTCTATTAATGTCGACACCCAAATTTCGCATAGGAGCAGACGGTTCTTATTAAATTGGCAACAAAGTGCGCGAGGAAGAAATAGAGTTAATAAGCTGGACAGTAATCCTGGTAACCGGACCACCTTTACGAGCACTAAAATTTCTTAAATGGACCCGGAAAATATTCGCAGAAAATTGAAAATTTGACGGTTTGCGAATATTCATGTGTGCGATTTTCATGCATACTTTATGACCAGTTGCTTTTGCTAAAAGCGCATCCGCTTGTGGCGGATTCGCGCTCTATAAACAGTTATTTATTTATTTATTTCAGATTTGAGATATCTGCATTTGTCATATTTTTCATAGTGTTAAATGATTATCAACATTTTCCAAAATTATTGAGAATGAAACAGAAAATAATCAAACAAAATTTGATTAGAACATAACTTGGAAATTTGATTTGATAAGTAATCATTTAAACTTGTTCATAAAAAAGGACTTACGAAAATTGAAAACTTTCCAAAATATTCTAAGATGTCAAAGAAAAAACAGTGAAATTTAGAAAGACTTGAACAAGTTGGAAGAAACTTGTAAAATTTTTTGAGGTTTCTCGTCAATTGACAATTTCTTTACTTTTTTTTGAAGTTATAATGATCCTGAAATCCCTTAAGAATAAAAATGCTGGCTTTACAACAAGAAAAAAATTAAATATTTTTGATTCACTGAAAATTGTATACAGAGCAATAATATTAAATGTGAGTTTCGTTGTATTATACGTGATCACTGGAAATTGATTTTGAATTTAAAAAAATCAACAAATTGAATGAATCGTGAAATAAATAAAGTCTTCTTAGGAATTGAAATTTTCGATATCTTTTACAATATTTATGATAAGGATGATGAAAAATCATGAAATGATAGGTAAATTTTCAATTTCAGAAAAATCAACTATCTATTTTGAAAATGATTTCTTTTTATTCCTCAAGAACCAAATAAAATTAAAGAGTTTTCAATAATAATTTTCGTAATAATATTATTAAAAACTAGAGTTCATGCCAAAAACTTAAGAAATGTTTCGAGATTAACAATAGTTTGCAAATGTTTAATAAATGTTATTCTATCATTTAGAACTTTTATCATTTGAATTAATTCTGATTTTGATCATAACAGAAATTGAAATTATCAAGAAAGCAAGTAAAACAAAGAAATCACTACAGAAAAATTTTTCTTCACTCTTTTCTTTTAAGAACGTAAAAATTAGTGATTCGAGGAAAATTTGAGCGAATTTAATTGTAAGTTAAATGTCTTATATTATAAAAAAATGGAAAATTAAAACAATCATTCAGCCTTTTTTCGATACTAGACAAGCATATTGATGAAATAGACTGCTTTTAATGCAAACAGTGAAAATGTTTGGAAAAGTTTTCGTAATCATAAAAATTTATTATATCTTTGTAACTGTAAAGTAGCTGAATGAATTTTCAAAACCTCATCAAATCACCCTTTTTTTGGAAATACTGTATTATGCAAAAAATACAAAATACTTAAAATTCCAAATTTTTTTTTCTACTAATATCTATCATTATCCAACTCTCATCACAAAACCTTCGAAACTGGATCTCACTATCGACCAGCAAATCGCCACAAATAACAACGAAAATTTTTCAAACCCCAATTAACATCAATTCCTAATAATACCCAAGTGCCGAGACTTTTTGCACCAAAGCTTTTTCAGCTGTTTATGCGCCCATTCGATTTTACGACCAAAACGAGAAATCGCCATACTCCTTCTTTTTCCGTCCTTTCGTATTTTGCCTCTTGACAGATCTCGTAATTTTGCCTGTGTCTCAATACCAAAGCACATATAAACATCACGCCTTAAAAAAGTAATGAATTTATTGTGAACCCTTCCTCCGGAACAGCAGCACCTTCCACCGAATCCATAAATACCTTCAAGAATCCCGAAAAACAACTTTATTAATTTGCCATTTTAGAATCGAATATTCGAAAGCACATAAAATCGTCGTACATTACATTTTATACAGCACTCATAAACGATAAAACAGCGAAACATGTCTTACATAAATTACAATCTCCGAGACTTGATTTTATGTCTATGAGTACTTGTAACTTAATCAAGCGAATATGGAAGCAAACTGCACATGCTTATGGAAAATTAAAAATTAATATACAAGAGTTTCAGTTTCCAAAAAAAAATTCATTTCAAGATGCTTGAATATTCCTGATCCTGATGCTATGACTCTCTCATGGAATCTGGAATCAACGTTGCCAAGTGCATGGTAATCGTAAAGTTGGATGTGATTGCGGAGTAAGAGAAAAGAATCAAAGAAAAAGATGCTAATAACAACGAAGAAAGGCACGTAAATTGGCCAGAGCCAGCGGGGGAGCGCGATGGCGGCACTCACTGGACGGCGATCCGATCTACGACTCACTTGTCCGTCTCGGGAGTTTCGGTGAAATTTATCCAAACTCGACTCGTCAAAAATTATGTTACGCATCTCCCTCTTTTGCCCTGTTGCGCTGGTTTTTTCCTCTCGTTATCCTCACGATTCCGCCTATCGCGTAGATCGTATCGCAAAAATTTAAAACGCTAAATCGCCGATCTGGTAGCCCGCTCGAGGATCGTTTGTTCGTGGAACTTGTCGGCTAATTGGTCGAGTATTTCAACTTCAACTATATCGTTTATTGAAGTGAAACTTCTCTACTCGAGGGAGTGAAATCGAAATCAGCTGACGATTGTCGGAAAGATTTAACTGCGCGTTCAGTTGGCGCACGCGGGAAATTCAAATGTATGTTGAATTTCATACCGGCGAAAAAAATTCATTTTACAGTTGAAACAAATTGGAAACTAAATAAATATTAGTTACGTTGGAATTGAAATTCGAAAAAAAAATTTTCAATAACAAAACTATCAATTATAGTTTATAATATAGCATGGAATAAAACTTTGTATTGTGATCCAAGGGAACACTGCAAACTGTTGAAAATACCATAAATAAATAGAAGTTTATAAATAACATGCAATGCGAAAATTCTAGAAATTTTTGAAATACCTAAAATCTGAAAATTTATAATTTCTCTAAAAATCTATACAAGTATTAAAAAAACTTCAACTCTGATTCCTACAGTATCGAATTTAAAAAATTTAAAAAGCTTAATAGATATTCATAATGCTCGTTTATTGCTCAAAAATTGAAGAATCACAAAAATTATCCAAAAGATTAGAAAAAAAATCTAAAACTCAAAAATCAAAAGAATTGAATTTTGCTACATATAACACGAAAATTGAAAATGTGAGATTCTGGATTTCAAAATTAAAAATCATAAAATTGTTTCAATTGACATAATTCTTAAAAAAATATGGGGAAAGTGATAAAAATAGTCAGTTTTCTAATAATATAGTATGAAATTCTAGAATTCTGTGTAGTGATCCATAAAAACTTTGAAAATTGTTGAAAATACCACTAAATATATAAAAGTTTATAAATTACATGCAATACGAAAGTTCTTGAAATCTTTAAAATACCTTAAATATGTAAATTTAGAATTTTTTTAAAAATCTTTGAAAATATAAAATATTTTCCAACTTTTATTTCTACAGTATTGAATTTGATAAAGCTAAAAAAAATTTATAATGATCGTTCATAGCTCAAAAATCAAAGAATTACGAAAAATACTAAAAATATTAGAAAAAAAAAGAATCTGAATCTCGAAAATCACAAGAATCGAATTTCGCTACATATAACTCGATCATTAAAAATGTATAATTCTGGACTGTGAAATTATAAATCATAAAATTAGGCAGAAAATAACTATATTTTTCTAAACAAATTTTTTCTTCATAAATTGTTGAAAATGCTAGTTCATAAAAAAAAGTTCATAAATAACATGCAATACTAAATTTCTAGAAATTTTTGAAATACCTAAAATCTGTAAGGTTATAATTTTTAAAAAAATCTATAAAAGTAAAAAATATTTTTCAACTTTGATTCCTACAGTATCGAATTTTAAAAAGCTAAAAAAATGCATAATGCTCGTTTATTTTTCAAAAATTAAAGAATCATAAAAAATACCAAAAAGATGAAAATAAGAAAATCTGAATCTCGAAAATCACAAAAATCGAATCTCGTTACTTATAACACAAACATTAACAATATGTCATTCTAGACTTCAAAATTAAAAATCAGAAAATTGTTTCGATTGACTAAATACTAAAAAAATTCGAAAACGTAATGTTTATTACAAATTGAAAAGAAGTGATGAAATTAGTCAGTTTTTTCAATAATATAGCATGAAATTATAGAATTTTGTATAGTGATCCATAGAAACTTTGAAAATTGTTTAAAATACTATTTAATAAATGAAAGTTTATCAAATACATGCAATATAAAAATTTTTTGAAATCTTTGAAATACCTAAAATCCGTGAAATTATAATTTTTTCGTATAAAAAATCCATAGAACTATAAAATATTTTTCCAATTTGATTTCAAGAGTATCGAATTTTAAAAACTAAATAGACATTCATAATGCTCGTTTATTGCTAAAACATCAAAGAGTTACAAAAAATGCCAAAAAGTTTAGAAGAAAACTGTTGTGTGTTTTTGTTCACAAAAACTTTTCATCTATTTTTAACAAACGAACAACATCAGTTGTAAAAAAAAACATGCAACTTTTTGATTCGCCATAAAGATCTTTTCCAGGATTGTTTCAATACTTTCGTATTCTCCAGATGATGCGATAGCTTGAACCGATCGATCAGAAAAAAATTTTCCCAGAATCAAAGCTGGACATTATTCGGAAAAAGTATTCGTCCGGTGATCAACCACGTGAAATCTTGCCTCGTGGAATAAATATGTAAATTGTTGGGCTTCGATAAGAATATCGGTACACGCCAGTGCTCAAAGTGTAAGCACGAACGCGACGAAGTCGTGACTCTTTCCAACAGTCTTTTCTATTCGAATCGCTAAAATATCGCGTAGAAACGTCGAACGCGAACCGAGTGACCTTAAGTCGATTATCGGCTGAAAGATTAAGTGGCATTGAATTATTCAACGCGCGTGGCGATTTGCAGCCGTGAATTTTGAGCAACGTTTGTCTGTCAAAGAGATGCCGTAACGAGGAAATCGCGGTTCGTTTTGATTTGCAATTTTCGTACATGTTTTGGTCTGCGAAACGAGACGTTCTCCAGAATCGTAGTCTCTAAGCGCATTATGCATGATTGATGATGACAGTTGCTGACAGAGAAACACGATTCTTTGTTCTACAAAACGCAGAAAAACCAAAAGTCTGGAAATATCAAAATATAGAAAAGGGATTTCAGTCCTTCAAAATATCGGATCACGTACATAATTCGGAACCCTCGAGAAAAGTAATACTTTCTGATCCAAAAACGAAAGTGTAATGGCTCACTTACGCAGAAATATCAAAAAAAGTTACTTGATACATAAAACATTGTAAATTTTTCAGAAAGACGATTGGCATAAATGACGCGAACCTGAACCTGTCAAAACCTGAGATAATAAGTCGACATATTTGAGCCATAACTGGAAAGTGCAACGAAAGAGCTCTTTTTGCGTGTCACGGATGGCTCGTGGCGGTTTCCGCTCCTCGGTACTTAATGAACTTAACCGCCAACAAGCTTGCGCCAAGGCAGGGGCTGGCTGCCAGGTCGCACAAATTCTTAACACTGTTAAGATATGTTAATTTTGTTTACCTATAAGCTATTAAAGTGCTTCTAACGTGCTTAAAGCTAAACCAGTTTAGTTTTCCCTGAATATGTTCACGTAGAATCTACAGAGATACGGTAAAGGGTGGAATCACTCGAGGTGAATTATCAAATCGGATCATGCTAAACTTTATCGTGAATCCGAGGATCCTCGTATGTGGAAGTGAAATAAGGCAAATGATTCGAGAGAAACGACGAATTGGAAATTACAGGTTAGTATAAACTGCAAAGGTGTTTTGTATTTTTTATTTATTTTTTTTGTTTAACGAAAATTGCATTAATTTGATTATGATTGCAATAACATTTCCCATATTCGGTTAATTTGTCGTAATATTTAACAGATTTTCGTTATAACGAATCATAATCAAATAATGATTACACATTTTTGTACACGTCATCAGAGCAATTTCGAAAAAATCAGAGAAACAGCTACTGAAAGTCAAAGACACAAATGCCTTACGATGAAATACTCAATGACAGCGCATTCACGGCGGTCGTTAAAGTGCTTCTTCATGTCCACAACAAAGCATGAATATGACCTATCAGCCTAAGGCTGCTTTTGTATGGCGTCTACAAGGTGATCTGCTATTGAAATATCATGCAAGCGTGGGATGGTAGGCCTGCGTGTAATTCTTCGCCATTGTAAATGTTCCAGTGATCGGGATGTTGACTTCAATCTAGAGTGACGATTGAATTATAAGTAAGTTGCATTCTAGAAATCATTACGAAAAAAATAAGGTGTTTGTTGATACGTAAAAGATTAGTACCCTGAATATAATATGTCACAGAAATGAAAAAACTAGCATAGGTCAATGCTGAAACAACAACCATTATGACATCTTAAAAAAAATTCACTTTTTAAATTTTACAGAAATTTTAATTATTTTCATCTCTTTCATAACGTAAAAACATAAAATATTAAATAAGGTTCTGAAATGCTTAACATTAAAATACAATACAATACAATACAATAAAATACAATGGAATACAATACAATACAAATGTAATTGTAAAAAATTGTAAAAAAAAAAATTGTAAAAAATTGTAAAAAAAATCTTCTGTTAAAATTAACAATCTGATAAATAATAAAATTAAACTAATTTCATAAGAAATAGTCTGACTAATTGATCGCAATGAACCTAGCCTAGCATAAATTGAATTTGATGATCAACTTATAATTATTATTGGATAAATATTTAATCTTAATAAACAAAAAAATAGTAAAATATTTAATTTTATAGTAACGTAATTATTTAAATAAGGAAAAATTACTCATACTATATAATATAATATAATATATTATACAAATATAAAATTACGTATAATTAATATAATATAATATAAAAATATTATATTATATTATATTATATTATATTATATAACATAATATAACATAATATAACATAATATAACATAATATAACATAATATAACATAATATAACATAATATAACAT
>JAPYZL010032700.1:0-17146 GCA_030522825.1 Platygaster orseoliae | reverse complement strand
GAACGCAGGAACGAAATCCTCTTTTTAGAGTACTTGGAAATCAGCGGGAGTTATCAATAAAACCCTAGGGAAATATTCATAAATCCCGGATCACAGGGTGGAAAGTTGCCTGATCCGTGATTTATGAATGTTTCTCAGGGTTTTGTTGATATTTTCCGTTGATTTCCGAGTACCCCAAAAAGGGACTTTTGTTCCCGCATTCCATAGAAATAAAGTGGCCTTTTTTTACGGATGCATGGGAAAAAAATATTTGGTTGAAAAAAAAAACTTTGACTGTAAATCTCCCATGAAATGACTCATATAAATAATATACATATCAATAATACACCTATAAAAATACATTATAAAAATATACATAATAAAAATACATATTAATAATAAATAAAAATAGTCAATAATTGAGAATATTCTAACTGGACAGAGCACTTGAAGAAATTTATATATAAAAATAGATTTTTATTATTTCTCAGATTTCTAGTATTTGTAACAATTTCCATATTCATTATTATTTGAAACTTTAGACTAGCCAATATTCATTTTTCTTTACATTGCTAACATTAAAAAAAAATTTTTTGTGCAGGAAAATTGTATCAGACGACCATTTAGAATAATTCGGGATCGAAAAAAATTAAGTCCTGTAAAATTCAAAACAACTTTTGAATTAATCAATTTTTTGGCAACTTGCAGGACGCGAACCTGACATGGTACACGGATGAGCCTGACTTGACCGAATGCTTTCAACGGACAGTTCTGGTGTGGGTCCCATGTCTGTTCCTCTGGACGTTTTCTTTCCTGGAAATTTACTACATCGTGAACAGCAGGAAGAGAAATGTCCCAAGCACATGGAAGTTCTACGCGAAATTCGCCCTGACCCTTGCGCTTGTCATCCTCATAGCCACCGATTTAGTGAAGGCTTTTTATGCGCAAGACGCCCATGGCGTCGATTACGCTACACCGTGTGTGCAGATTATTAGTTTCGTAAGTGATATTTTTTATGCTCTCGTTAATCATTTTCCTGATATCAATTCATTTTTATTAGCTGTCATTTCATTCATTCCAAATTCAATGATTATATGAAAAATGAAAATTTTAGAAAATAATGCTTTCTAACAACAATTATGAATAATAATAAAATGAATGAAAAATATTAAAAATGTGCTTAGTGAAATCCAGAGATCGTAACAAAGTGTTTTATCCAAGTTCTCAAATTTGAAAAAAATTCAACGATAATGTAGAAAAAGGACATTTCGAAAAATGATGCTTTATAATAGCAATCATTATTAATAATCAAATGAACAAAAAATATTGAAATTGTACTTAATGACATCTGGAGGTAATAAAAAATAATTTTATCCAAGTTCTCAAATTTAAATGATATTCAAAATTCAATAATAATATAGAAAATGAAAAATTTTGAAAATAATGATTCTCTATAACAATTTTGAATAATAGTGAAATGAATGAAAAATATTAAAAATGTGCACAATGAAATCTAGAGATCGTAACAAATGGTTTCATTCAAGTTCTTAAATTTGAAAAAAATTCAATAGTCAACAATAATGTAGAAAATTTAAATTTCGGAAAATAATGCCTTAAAATAGCAATCATAAATAATAATAAAATAAATTTTAAAAATTGAAAGTGTACTTACTGTAATTTAGAGATCATGACAAATTTTTTGTTATTAAATACAGTACTTTTCGTGAAAAAACAAGGTCAAACTGACTTTTCATGAACATTTCAAAATCAAATTTTGATCTGATAGTTTTAAAAAAAAGACGAGTTTAATAAAGTGTGATGTGGCATATTTAATATTTATTTTTCTCAGTATTTTCCTGAATTGTAGAATTAATAATATATTTTATACCCCTATGATATAAAGGCAGCACGACAAGAGCATTACAATTAATAAATAATATTTATTGATTTCCTATAAACTGAATTTAGTGATAAATTATGCACGGTATTTTCCATTAAATTTCTATGTTGTTGGAAGAATTAATTTTGGAGCCTGAAATTTATTTACGATAAAACTTGAAAAAAATGTACTTGGTCCAACAAGACAGATTTTTTTTTCCATTGCATATACTCAAAAATTTTTAATCTCGAATATAGAAATTCCAAAAACTTTGTAGGACATTTTTTTCTTATTATTATACATAATAATGCAAGAATAATGTTGGAGAATGTAGTTAAGTGGATGAAATAAATTTATCAGCATTACATAGCATGTCAATGACGTTCGAGGTTGAGTGTTGTTGCATCACATTATTTCGTTCATAGCAATCGGCGCAATAATTGTGCATTGATGATTAAATCTTGGAATGAATTTCCACTCGTGCTAATTGTTTTCAGATTAATTCAGGATTTTTTATAATTTTTGTTTTTAATGCTGTTTAGGAACTGATTGCTGGAGGACCAGATTAAAAAAAACATTCATTTTCCTATTTATCGAACTTTTAGTTTTTTAACTCATGGAACCTTGAACTATAAAATATTTCTCTGGCTAAATTAGAGTATGAATTTTCAACTTGTAAAATTATTTTTTTAATATCGATTCCAGAGAATTCAAATTTTTCTTTACTCATTTATCAAAATTCGACGAATTGAAATAAATTGGAATTCAATGTTGAATTCCGAGAATTAAAAAATTTTTCTATGAAAAAATCGGATTAATATATTGTGAAATTTATTTTCTGAAATCACTACATTGTGTTACTAACTCGATTTTTCTGCATTTTTATTTTTCCTCAGATTCTTTCATTGCTCCTGCTAGTCTACAATAAAAAATATGGAATAATGACATCTGGATTGCTGTTTCTATTTTGGTTATCTCTCAGTCTCTGTGGAATCGTACGCTTACGGAGTATTTTTCTAAATAATGTGAGTATGCTTTGGCTTGTAAAATCATGATAGAATAGTTGATAGTGTGTATTTTTTATAAATTAATGTTAGAAATAAAAATTACATAGATACCATTTATATTATTGTATACTATAAAGAATTAATATGTTAAATAATCAATAATATGTTATCTTAGTAAATGGTACATTATATTATGAATAAAAATCTCGTTTTCCAGAAAACACTAGTTTGAACACTAGGCTCTTTGCATTTTTTACAATCGGTTATATTTATTTTTTAATAATTGCATAGTTTACTATATATTAATAATGATAAATTATTAATGTCAATAAAATTGAAAACTAGATAAATATTATTTTATTGTATAATATAAATAATTTGTAATATAATTTCTGTAAGCAATTTTCAAAATCATCAAGATTTTCAAGAATCCCAAAAATAAATATTTAAGTTTAGAAATACCTTGTAGATATAAAATTCCTGATTTTCGTATTTTTGAATATTGATTATATTGATTAAATCTAAAAAATATATCAATAAAAAAAATTATTGTTTTTCATTTCTCAGGTCCTATAATTAATAAATGAAAACTCGTTAAAATAATATTCCACATTAATTTATTTTGTTTAATTTCCATTTTCTATTTTCATTAAAATTTGTTCAAATATAAAATAAAAATGTTTTTTATCATGTATCATACATGTAATATTAAATAATATATTACATTATTAATAGTACATTATACAGTGTCCCAAATTCTAATATATACAAAAAAAATGGCAGATTCCTTGCAAAAATTTAGAGTATACTATAAATATTATACTAGTATAATAGAGTTACAGAAAATATACTTTTCAAGAACTTTAAATGTAAAATAATACTTCAAGGATTGTCTTCAAATTTTTTATAAATCACTTCAAGTAATATCTTGGACGTTTAAAAGTGTGTTGAAATGTCGAGTAAGACTCATTGGAGTGTCTTAAAATTTCATATACGAGACTTTACGAAGTATCTCAGAGATTTGAGAGTGTCTTTAAATTCCTAATGAGACGCTTCTGAGTATCTTAGAACTTCGAGTAAGACATTTTGTAAAATGTCTTAGAAATGTCTGAATATCTTTGGATTTTCAAAGACACTTTGAAACATGTCTTACAACTCCAGGAAAGATCCTTCAGAAGGTCTTTGAATTTGAATAAGACACTTCAAGAAGTGTCTACAAATTTGTAATAAATCACTTTAAGAATGAGTGTGTCAGACGTTTGAAAGTGTCTTAGAATTTTTTTTAAACACCTTCAGAAATGTTTCGAACACTAAAAAGTGTCCCATATTTCGGTATCAAAAACATAAAAGTGTTTTAGAATTTCTAATGAGACACTTGAAGAATTGTGTTGACATTCGATAGTGTCTTAGAATCCTAGATAAGACACTGTGAAGTATCTTAGCATTTCGAACAAGGCATCTTCAAATGTCTTAGCATTTCAAGAAGTGTCTTATACACTTGAAAATTTCTGAGAATTCCGGAAATGATACTTTTAAAGGTCTTTTAATTTTAAAATGAACACTTCAAAGATTGTCCTAAATTGTTGCATTTATCACTCAAAGAAGTGACTTAGACGTTTGAAAGTGTCTTAGAATTTTCATAAAACTCGAGACTCTTTATACGTTTTCAGAATGACCTATCATCATACAAGGTCACGTCCTACCTGATATACTACGTCGTGGTAGTTGTGATATTTTTGCTACACTTCCTGGTGGACGCGGAGCCGAAATTCTCGGATTATCCTCCGGTTGAGAGACCATGCCCGGAGCAGAGCGCGTCGTTCCCCTCGAGGATGACGTTCTCGTGGTTCAACTCGCTCGCGTGGAAAGGCTTCAAGAGGCCTCTCGAGACCCGAGACCTCTGGTCCATGAATCCCGAGGACCTCGCCTCAGAAATCGTGCCACGCTTCGAAAAACACTGGAACAAACGACTCGCGCACTGCAAGTAAGTTCCTTTTTGTAATTTCCTTTTTGGCAGCACAGGGCGTTAAAACTAAAAGTTGTGTAAAAATTTTTGCTGACCAAGGCAGTTTCGGATCCCATGTAGCAGGTAATTAAATTAAGAAACTTGCCATTTTTCGTTTGTCAATGTTGCCGTGAAATTGGTTGTATTACACTGTCAATGTATAGCTAACTTTTGCAGTAACCAAGATGCCACGAAAGCGACGTTTCGAAAATCCTCGGGTCGAGTGGAGATTAACAATGGGCAGAAGAAGAAGTTGGCGTCGATTATGATGCCACTGTGTCGGGCGTTTGGGCTGACGTTTTTGTTCGGGGCCTTGCTGAAGCTGGTTCAAGACATTATGACCTTCATCAGTCCCCAGATTTTACGGTAAGTCTGTTCTAAAAATTCTCCATATTTTATAGATTTTGAAGAAAATAATATGTCTAATATGATTCTATATCAATCTAGTTTCGATAATAAGATTTTTCAATTTTAGGAATATCGGAGTTGAAAAGTTACATAAATTTTAGAGTCCATTGTTAGGGCGAACAACAGGGGGTTCAGGGGCAGAGCTCCGGTGGTGATAGTTACCCCCTAGACTTATTCAATTTTCATGATTTTAAAGTGTTCTAAAAATTATCCCTATATTATAGATTTTGAAGACAATAATATAGAGACAGATTTTTTCAAGAAATCCCTCCCGAAAATTTTTTCTCAGCTTGCTCATCGCCTTCGTCTCGAGCAACGAACCAACCTGGAAGGGATACCTTTACTCCGCGATACTGCTGGTAGTCGCGGTCGTGCAGACCTTGGTTCTCTCGCAGTATTTCAACCGTATGTATCTCGTGGGCCTGCGAGTGAGGACAGCCCTGATCGCGGCGATATACAAAAAGGCCCTGCGCCTGTCGAACGCGGCGAGGAAGGAATCGACGGTCGGCGAGATCGTGAATCTCATGTCCGTCGACGCCCAGCGGTTCATGGACGTGATGGCTTACGTCAACATGATCTGGTCGGCGCCCCTGCAAATAGCGTTGGCGCTGTACTTCCTGTGGGACATTCTCGGGCCCTCGGTCTTAGCCGGGCTCGCTGTCATGATCATCCTCATTCCACTCAACGCCTGGCTCGCCAGCAAGGTCAGGAACCTCCAGATCAGGCAAATGAAGAGCAAAGATGAACGAGTGAAACTTATGAACGAGGTTCTCGGTGGCATCAAGGTCAGTTGGCATTTTGGGATTTATTATTTCAGTTGAAATTAGGATTGGTGTCGATTGTGTACAGCAAATGTGTGCACAATATAATGTGCACCATAAACTTGTGCACAATCGTCACCAAGCCGTTTATGGTGCACATTATATTGTGCACAAGTTTATGGTGCACATTATATTGTGCACAAATTTATGGTGCACATTATATTGTGCACACATTTGCTGTGCACAAGTTTATTGTGCACAAGTTTATAGTGCATTTATTGAACCGCAGGTGCTGAAACTTTACGCGTGGGAGCCGTCTTTTGAGCAGCAGATCCTGAAAATCCGGAACAAGGAGATTCAGGTCCTGAAAGAGGCTGCTTATTTCAATGCTGGGACTGGTTTCATCTGGTCTTGCGCGCCTTTTCTTGTTTCCTTGGTGTCGTTTGCCACATACGTCATGATCAGTGATAATAACAAGCTGGACAGCGAAACGGCTTTTGTTTCTCTGAGTTTGTTCAATATTCTGCGGTTCCCTTTGTCCATGCTGCCGATGATGATCAGTAACGTTGTTCAGGCTTCTGTTTCGATGAAAAGGATTAACAAGTTCATGAATTCTGAAGAGCTGGATCCGAATAATGTGCAGCATGACCAGAGCGAAGGTAAATTTTATCTTGACATTGTTTTACAAAGATTTTGTACGATTCGAATCTTTCAGTTTGTCCCATCATCATTGAGAACGGAAACTTTACTTGGGATTGGGAAGAAAGTACAGAAAAACCAACTCTACGTAACATCAATCTGAAAGTGCAACCTGGCCAACTCGTGGCACTGGTTGGAACAGTTGGTTCTGGGAAAAGCTCCCTCGTATCAGCGGTCCTTGGGGAAATGGAGAAAATATCGGGAAAAGTCAACACCAAGGTCAGTGAAAAATTATCTATCAATTATTTAATTTCAAAACATTTCTTGACTCGAAAAATACCTGAACATTTAAACTTTTGACGAATTGCCAAAAATTCCATCAACATGAGGTAAAAATTTTAAAAATTTTCCTTGTGATTCGCAGGGCTCCATCGCCTACGTTCAGCAACAAGCATGGATTCAGAATGCGACCCTGCAGGACAATGTTTTGTTCGGAAAACACCTCAACAAATCGCTGTACGATCGCGTGATCGAGGGTTGCGCTCTTGGATCCGACCTCCAGATGCTGCCTGCCGGTGACGAGACCGAGATCGGGGAAAAGGGAATCAATTTGTCGGGCGGCCAGAAGCAGAGGGTCTCTCTAGCACGCGCCGTTTACAGCAACTCGGACGTGTACCTTTTGGACGATCCCTTGAGCGCCGTCGACTCACATGTCGGCAAGCACATCTTCGACAACGTCATCGGACCTCACGGTATGCTCAAGAAGAAGACCCGGCTCCTCGTTACTCATGGCATCACGTTCTTGCCGGAAGTTGACAACATTATCGTCGTCAAAGATGGGGAAATATCCGAGAGCGGGACTTACAAGGAACTGCTCGACAAAAAAGGAGCGTTTGCTGATTTTTTGGTGCAGTATCTTCAAGAAGGTATGTTGTATATTTTTTTGGTTTTTTTCAGACTTTTTTGTTGGTGGTGTCTAGCTAGGAAAGGAATAGGATTTTGTGGTTGAGAGCAGTAATTTGTAAATATGAAATGTTGAAATTTTTTGGAACTTGTCAAAGGTAAATAGCTAAAATATTTCTTGACTTATGGAAATTTGCCTAATGAACGAAAAATCACATAAACAAATCGTTAGAAAAAAATAAAAAATCCCCATAGCTAGACACTATTTTTCCCTTTTTCTCCTTTGATTCTGATCACGTTTAATCGTTTTTTCCTCTTACGTTAATGCCTCTTTACGCTTTTTTTTCATTGTTCCAAGTTGGAAACCGTAAGTCTATAAAAAAGCAATCGTATTCTGTTATTTGGTACGTAGTGTACGTAGAGTTACGATCAGCTTGCTCTTCATGCAAAATTAATAATTCTAGATTAGCGCTTAATTTTTTTTTTTCTAACAATAGTTGCGAAATTCGGTGAAAAATTATGCAATATTTTGTTGTGATTGATTTGTGCAGCCGTGGAAAAAGACGAACCCGAAGAGGATTTGAATGAAATCAAACAACGCCTTGAATTATCGGTTGGTGACTTGGAACAGAAACTGAACGAATCCAAAGTGAAAAAGTCGAACAGCGTTAGTGAATCTGGATCTGACAAGAGATCTCTCAATGACTCGTTGCACAGGTAAAAATTGGTGTCGATGGTGCACAAGTTTATGGTGCACATTATATTGTGCACACATTTATGGTGCACAAGTTTATGGTGCACACATTCATGGTCACAAGTTTATGGTGCACACACTTATTGTGCACAAATTTATGGTGCACACATTTATTATGCACAAGTTTATGGTACAAACATTTATTTTGCACAAGTTTATGGTGCACAAGTTTATGGTGCACACATTTATTGTGCACAAGTTTATGGTGCACACATTCATTGTGCACACATTCATTTTGCACAAATTTATAGTGCACACATTTAATGTGCACAAGTTTATGGTGCACAATTTTAGGGTGCACAAGTTTATGGTGCACATTTTATTGTGCACAAGTTTATGGTGCACACATTTATTGTACACACATTTATTGTGCACGCATTTATTGTGCACACATTTATGGTGCACAAGTTGATGGTGTACATTTTATTGTGCACATATTTATTGGGCAACATTTATTGTGCACAAGTTTATGGTGCACATTTTATTATGCACACATTTATTGTGCACAAGTTCATGGTGCACATTTTATGATGCACACATTTACTGTGCATAATTTTATGGTACACATTTTATTGGCCAATAGACATCATTCTGTGGAAAGTCAGCGATCGGATTCTATTTTACGAAGCAACAGCATCAAGGAAAAAGAACTGGAAGGCAAAACAGGGAAGAAACTCATCGAGATCGAGAAAACCGAAACTGGAAGTGTGAGTATACCAAAGAATTTCATTTATTTAAAATCTTTAACCCTGTTAATTTTTTTCAGGTCAAGTGGCAAGTGTACTCGCATTATTTGAAATCCATCGGTTGGGTTTTGACAGTGGCGACGATAATAACGAACGCGATATTTCAAGGATTCAGCATAGGTTCGAACGTGTGGTTGAGCGTTTGGTCAAATGATAATGGGACCATCGTTAACGGCACGGCCGAACCCTCGAAACGCGAGATGTACTTGGGCGTCTACGGAGCTCTTGGACTTGGTCAAGGTCAGTCAAAACCACTCATTCCCACGTGAAACTGAAACACCATTTAAAGCTTGCACCAAAAGTAACGTTAATTCTCACAGGCATGGGCGATATGTACCAGGATTGCACTTTTTTTTCATCGTTATTGATAGTTTAGTAAGTCATTTTTTAGAATTCCCATTCTGCACGTTATTGTGCACAAGTTTATGGTTCACATTATGTTGTGCACACATTTATTGTGCACAAGTTTATGGTGCACATTTTATTGTACACAAGTTAATGGTGAACATTTTATTGTGCACAAGTTTACGATGCACAAATTTTTTGAGCACAAGTTTATGGTGCACATTATATTGTGCACAAGTTTATGGTGCACATTATATTGTGCACAAGTTTATGGTGCACAAATCTGGATGAATCCCTTTTTTTTGAAACGAAGGTTTTTTAGTATCGCCCATTCCTAGCTTGTTTGTTACCTCAGGCATTCAACGATTTCTTGCATACTTTTAAAAACCATGTGTGTTCATAATTTGTTCATTGCGCAATTGACGCGTAATCTGCGATGATCGTTTAACTCGAAAAAGCAGAAATCACAAGAACCAAGCTTTTGGGAAATCGACGCCAAGAATTTGGACCCTGTCCCGATTTTTCAGACTTCTCGTTCATCTCTTGCATGTGTCTCGATTTCATGTTTCTGTCGTTTGAAACAGTTTTTTTATGTCCCTTTTTTTAATAATATTATAGTGCTTATTATCAAGGCAATATGGAAAATTTGAGTACAATTATTTTTTAGATTCGAAAATTAAAATTTATTTTTCTGTAAGTTTCACAGACATTTTTAAAATTTCACTTATCATTTATCTGTCGGATCAGAAATTTACACTGTCGAAAAATTTTGGAGGAAAAATAATAAAGAACTTAAAAATGAGGAAAAATTCGTATCCTCTGAAAATTTCAAACTAGTATTTTACATTTTTGAAAAATATAACCTCTTTTCAGAGAGAAATGAACAATTTATTGAAATAAGTTATTACTTATTTCGGAAATAATTTTTGGATATTCAAAATTCAGTGTGAAAATTTTTATTTTCATCAAAATACAAAATAAACATTCAAATGAAAAATCCACGTGTATTCCACGTTGCCTTGATAAAATAGCGTAGTTGAGAGTGTCACAAGTCGTTGATTAAATTAGGTCCAACGAATTCTATTTTTCACCTAACATTTTGTGATTTGCAATAAAGTATACTCTGTGCTTTTTTATTTGTTGAGATTTGAATATTCTTTGATTTTTAATTTGTATTTTAAACAATTTATTCAATATTCACGTCTTTTATCAATTTTTTTAAATGCCATGAATTTAAAAAACAATTTTGTCAAGGAGTTTTTATTGATAAATTTTGAAGCTTCTAATTTTTAACAAGTCTCGTAATAAAAAAGCACTCATTGTACATGTTTGCAATTTTACATAGGCCACCAACAGAAATTCACATTTGTTGAAATCTTGATTTGAAGTGACAATGAAAAAGTAAAACTAACTCAAAGAAAGTTAACGTAGTTAGTCTTAGAGGTTTTTTACTCTAATGTTCGACAAAAGAAGACTAATAAATTTGAACATTTAAGAATCATAAATAAAAAAAAATAAGTACGATATTCTTGGTGTGCGTTGCGAAATTCGATTTGGTCGATTCGGTCTGTTTTCAGGTACAGTAATTAATAGAAATTTCTTGGAACGTATTTTTAAAAATAATAAGTAAGAATGTGATGCCGAGATTTTTTTGTTCTATTTCCATTTCGAATTTATTCTCAATATAAGAGAAATTCTGTCATTTTATTTCGAACTTTCATCCATAAATCTATGTAAATACTAGAAAATTTTATGAAATTTTATTAACACTCAAAAATATGAAAAATACTCAAATAACTAAAGTATCGCGCATACTCAAAAATATTATAATTTTGCGTAAAATTTAGAAGAATATTAAAAATTCCTCAATAATGTATAAATAATGGAGAAATAATATAAACGCATCAAGTTATAGAAATCTATGAAACATTTTAAAAGTATGAAAAACTGTTTGCCTGGAAAACCTATTGAAATACTTGGAAAATCTATAAAACTTCTTATTCTTTAAATCCAGATAAAAATCCATAAAATAACTGGAATCTTGGAAAAATTCTAGGGAATCAAGCAAAATGTTATGAGTACTCAAAATAAAAAAAACACTAAGAGTATATTTAAAAAAAATATATTAACAAAAAAAATTGAAAACCATACAATTTTTTAAACTTATTTGTCTATTATTTATTATCTCTAAAAATTTTAGTTAAGTATTAGCGAAGTAGATTTAAATTTAAATTTTTGTAGAAATTTACTGCGAATTCGTAAGAAGGTTTTTGGAATTTGAAAATTCGATGTGAGAAAATTTTATTTTTGCAAAATATCGAGTAAATAATTCCATGATTTGGTTGAAATTTTATTTTAAATATTTCAAGTATTAAAGTTTCAAAAATTCCAAGTCATGGAATTGTACGATTATATGATTTTTACCACTTTGAAATTGTAGAATTTTTAGTTTCTAAATAAAAAAAAAAAAGTTGAAAGTTCAGTGTTTAGAAATTCATGATTCCTGAGGACGAAAATGAACTTGATATTTTTAAAATAAACTGAAAATGATTGAATATATTTGACTGCAAAATTAGCAGTATATTGAAAAAAATATCAAAAACCGTTCTGGGCCGAGGATTCGAAAAAAATTATAAAACATCTTTAATTTTACCAATGAAAACAATTTTCAAAATACTTAAACTGCGTATGTTTTATTCAACGTCAAAAAAATTTTGAAACATGATGTAAAAATTCGAGTTTTAAATGACCAAGCTCGATTTCGTAACTCAAAAGTGAGAAATTTATATTTTTTCATAATATCGAGTGACGAATTCAATGATTTGGTTGAAATTTTATTTAGAATGTTTCAAGTGTTTAAGTTACAAATTTTCCAAGTGATGGAATTGTTCGATTACATGATTTTTACCAATTGGAAGTCGTAAAATTTTAAGTTTCTAAATAATATTCAAAAATACAATTTGTAAATTTTTAAATAATTAAATTAAATTAAATTAAATAAACTTAATAATTTAAATATAATTTAAAAATAAAAAAAAATTTTTTTTCAAGTAAAAAAAATAAAAATTTAAAAAGTTGAAAAATAAAAAAATTCAAATATAATTTAAAATAATCAAATAAATTAAATTGAATCAAATCAAAATTTTTAAGTTTTCAAAATAAATTGGAAATGACTGAGTATATTTAGCTGAAAAATTAGCAGTATTGAAAAAAATATCAAAGAAAAAATTTTCTGGTCCGAGGATTCGAAAAAAACTATAAAAAACCTTCAATTTCACCAATGAAAACAATTTTTAAAAAACCAAAACTGCTTATGTTTCACTTAACGTCAACAAAATTTTGGAACATCACTTCAAAATTTGAGTTTTAATGACGAAGCTCGATTTCATAACGCCATGGAAATATCGTACCTAAAATATGACGACCTTTGATTGCATTAATTTCAGCGACTTTTGTGATACTCGCGCTATTAGCATTGAATGTCGGTTGCCTGAGATGCAGCGAGCAGCTGCATTCGAGGCTCCTGTTCGGGATGCTACGAACCTCGCTCGGATTTTTCGAAACCACCCCCATTGGCCGAATGTTGAATCGTTTTGGGAAGGACGTTGACGTTGTCGACAACGTCATGCCGCCCACTATTAGGGCTTGGCTATTTTGCCTCGTATCGGTACGTGAGATTGTCCCCGCAAATCTCACGTCTTTTATTTATTAATTACCGCACTCACACCACAATCCTCCGTATTTTTTCAATAAGTATCCAACAGCGAAAATGGAGTAAACCTCCATTTATGACGATTTTTTAAAATTTATTTCATTGGATTGTATTACATTGCATTGTTGTTGTTTTAAGTGAAAAATTCAATGTTAACGAGTTTTTTCATTAACATTTTAAATATACAGAAATGGATTGTTGAGAAAAAATGGATTGTTGGTTTTTCCATGCCCGCCTTTGTGGTCCACCAATGGTACATTGCCCCGGTCCCAATAACTTTTTTTTTTAATTCTTTTATGTTTTTGATGATGGAAATTTATTTTGAGTGTTGATGTTTAAGGCTTCTCTGTTAAACAACAACTAAACAAGGTATTTATTATTTGTAAACAATTCAAATATATATATAATCATTTATTTAAATTTGTTCATTTTGTTTCAATCGAAATATTGCGTTTAACGTTCAACAGAAACATAGAATTGACTGCAAAATATTTTCAAACAATTGTTTAACAATGTTTATCAGTTGCGTTATTGAAAAAAAAGTAATTGAAAATTCAAGCATAATGCTGCATCAGCGCTAAATCTTAACTATTTTCGAAGTAATATTCATCTTTATAATAAACGAATTATAAATATGTTGATATTTTTTAATTTGTACGTTTTGAATCATGATTGAACAATTTTTTGTAATTCTCAGTAATGGATATTTTCACTTGTTTTAACATTCTTATGAATTTTAATAATTTAATTCAATTTTTTCGAGTTTTGTAAAATTTTCTATATCGAAAATCAATTAAAATTGACATTTTCTTCCGAAAATTTCAAGAAAATTAAAAAACTTCGATTAAAAAAAAATCGTAATATTGAGAAAAGTAAGAAAGAGCGTAATAATTTTAAAAGATGCCAAAATTTTTACCATTTTCGAAGTAATATTCATCTCTATAATTAAAAATCAAAAATATGTTGATATTTTTATAATTCGTACGTTTTCAGTAATGATTTAACAATTTTTTTCTAAATTCTGAGTAATGGATATTTTCACTTGTTTTTACATTTTTAATGAATTTTCTGAATTTAATTCAATTTTTGCGAATTTATATTTTATTTTATTTTACATGATATTCAAAAAACTTCCAAAAATTTTAAAACTATTTAAAAACTCTAACAAATTGAGGAAAATCGTAATAACGAGAAAAGTAAGAAAAAGCGTAATAATTTTAAAAGATGCCAACATTTTTACCATTTTCGGAGTAATATTCATCTCTATAATTAACAAATTAAAAATATTTTAATATTTTCACAATTTGTACGTTTCCAACAATGATGGAAAATTTTTTTTCTGAATTCTGAGTAATTGATGTTTTCAATTGTTTAAAAATTTTTAGTGAATTTTATAAATTTAATTTGTTTTTGCGAGTTTTCTAAAATTTTCATTATATTCGAAATTTTTAAACATGTTCAAAATTATTAAGAAAACTCCCAAAAATTCTGAGAAAATAAAAAAACTTCAAATTCAAAAAAATTGTAATATTGAAAAAAGTAAGAAAAAGCGTAATAACTTTCAAAGATGCCAAAATTTTTACCATTTTCGAAGTGATATTCATCTCTATAATTAACAAATAAAAAATATTTTGATATTTTTATAATTTTTTATGTTTTCAATCGTGATTTAACAATTTTTTTTAATTCTCACTAATGTATATTTTCACTTGTTTTTACATTTTTAATGAATTTTCTGAATTTCATTCAATTTTTGCGAATTTATATTTTATTTTATTTTACATCATATTCAAGAAACTTCCGAAAATTTCAAGAAAATTAAAAAAACTCCAACAAATTGAGAAAAATCGTAATTTTGAGAAAAGTTGTAAAGAGTGTAATAACTTTAACAGATACCAAAATTTTTACCATTTTCGAAGTAATAATAATCCCTATAATTAACAAATAAAAAATATGTTCATATTTTTATGATTTGTATGTTTTCAATGATGATGAAACAATTTTTTTCCTAAATTCTGAGTAATTGATGTTTTTAACTGTTTTAACATTTTTAATGAATTTTATAAATTTAATTTAATTTTTGCGAGTTTTCTAAAACTTTCTATACATTTAACATTTTTAAACATGTTAAAAACTGTTAAAAACATTCCGAAAAATTTCAAGAAAATCTAAAAACTTAATTTTCAAAAAAAAACGTAATTTTGAGAAAAATGAAAAATAGCGTAATAATTCTAAAAGATGACAAAATTTTTACCATTTTCGAATTAATATTTATCTCTATAATTAACAAATTAAAAATATTTTTATATTTTTATAATTTGTACGTTTTCAAACAGGATTAAACGATTTTTTTTTCAATTCTTAGTAATGTATATTTTCACTTCTTTTTACATTTTTCATTAATTTTTTGAATTTTATTTAATTTTACATAATATTAATAAAAAAATATCGTAAGAATTCGGGAACTTTGAAAGAACTGAAAAAATCATGGAAAACATTCAAAACTACTGATTTACTCTACTGACAAAATCAACGACCAGCTTCAAGGTCAAAATGGGCCAGAAGCGGCTTTTCTTAACTACCGTTCTCCGTCACACTCAAAGTAAATTACCATCATTCGTTTTGTTTCGACAGTGTTCTCGAATTGATCGTTTTGCCAACTAATGCCTCCGAATTTTTCAGATTGTACGGTTGTATATAGATGGTAGTTGTAACCCATAGCGATGAAAAGGGAATTCACAAAACGATTCAGTGTAAAAGTTTCCAGTTTGATATGTGTTTAACGTGTATTTTAATGACGCACAATAATTGTTTTAGGCGTGATGACACTTTTAGTATCACTTTTGTTGGCGAAAGGAACGATAGTTGCCTCCCGAGGACTTTTCGAATTAATGATACAGAGAGTTCTCCGGAGTCCGATGAGTTTTTTCGATTCCACGCCGGTTGGCCGAATTCTAAATCGGCTCGGCAAAGACGTCGACGTGGTCGATAATATTATACCCCAAAACCTACGCGCTTGGATGACTTGTTTCTTCGGGGTATGACATTCATTGAGACTCCATTTCTATACGTCACTGTATACACTGTACCACGATATATGTACGATGATGAAGTAATGACGATATGTTGCTTGTCACGATCCAGTATTTTGCACACTGAGAGAACAATCTACTACTTTTTACTAGAATATATTCGGCCGTTCGGGAAATGATACGTTCGGAGTAATGGCGTTTCGGGAAAAATGGTCATTCGGGAAAATGACCGTTCGGGAAAATGGCTGGGAATTACTAACGGGGGATCGAGATGAAATATAGTAATTTTTTTTTGTCATATTTGACAAACAACTTTTATTTGTCATATTTGACGTTTTAGTATACTGTATACTAAATTTTAATAGACTTAAGGTTAAATGTAGTATAATATAAGAAAAAAATAGTATAATATAGTACATTTTCTTAGAATATACTTATTTTTCCAATATTCATAGTACAAATTATTAGGTTTTTTTCTCAGTGCAGAGGCATCGTCAATACGCGTGGATTCGAAATCTTGATTCGTCATTTTTGGCTTTCGAAATTGAAAATAGTGGAATTTACAGTGTTTTTATCATTGACCAAGTTAAAAAATCATTTTCATTTGACTTTTATTTTCAGAATAATAAATTGTATTGATGTTTAAGACGACTCGGAAGACATTCTCTTTTCGTCCTTCTTCCTCTCATTTACTTTACGTTTTATGCATCTCTCTCGCACTACAGTAGCTTTCGAGTCGTCTTAACAAATATGAGTCAATCTTCGTATTTCCTTTTTATTTTTGGTAGGAAAAAAAACAATGTTTTTTGAAGTTTAGATTATTAATAATATTAAACAAAATAAAATAAAAATTTTTTTTTTAACTTTCATTTATTTCTTAAGAGCATTCCGATGTCGATTTGCCGATAAGGTAGGAGTTTTTACTGTTTTTCGTTTTTCATAATTTACAGATAAATTATTTTTGTAAAAACTGACA
>JAPYZL010032654.1:0-12102 GCA_030522825.1 Platygaster orseoliae | reverse complement strand
AAAGGTTTTTTTTTAAATAAATTTATTCATGACAAATATTTGTAATGAATTTTTTGTTGAATTTGTCCGGATTTTGGTGGCGCACCCTGTATAATAATACTAGAAAACGATGAAAAATCTTATAAATACTGAAAACAAAATAAAATTCAAGGGATGCATAAAAAATACTTGAGATTAACGTAGACCTGATTATACTTAAAATCTTTGAAATTATCAAAAATCTATTAATATTTGAATTTTATAGCATATAATTTTTACAGTTGCTTTATAAGTATTTATGAAAATACTAGAAATCTAAAAAAAACGCTGAAAAATCCTTTTGATTTTCGGAAATAGACAAAAATGCGAGAAATACTGTAAAATCTTTTCATACTCAAAAACTATACAAAGAAAATTTTCTTAACAATATTATTTCACGAAAAATATACGAAAGTGATAATGATAAATAATTATTCATAAAAAAAACAATACTAATAAAAAAAGTCACTAAAATTCGAAACAATTCCAAAATATTTAGTTTTTCTAACTCAAAATAATAATTATTAAAACTTGAGAAGAATTTTTTCTGAAATGAAATAATATTCATAAATGTTTGACTATACAATAAAACTAAACATTTTGAAAGTAATAAAAATTTTGAATATTGCTAGCAGTGATAAATAATAAATAATAAATAATGTAGCTAACAAGAAAATTTCAACACTATAGCATATTAAAAACTTGCAATCTGTGTATGTACTATGATTTTCAAAAAAATCTTTAAAAAGTAGATACGTAAAAATCCAAAATAAAATCATAAAATCCGTCAGTTTGTGAAAAAACACTAAAAGGGTTAGAAAAAAAAGTTCTCAACTCAGCTAATTGAAAATCACAAAAATTGAATTCTATTACATTTAATATGAATATGAAAAAATACACAACTTTTGACTCGAAAAAAATTCTAAAAAAAAGGGAAAAATTGGATTCCCAACTGAAATGAAATTTAAGTTTTCCTAAAAGAAATCCACTTGGATTTGTAACTGGAAATCTACTTAGATTTCCAACCATAAACCCACTTGGATTTCCAAATAAAAGTCCAATTGGAAAACTGACCATTTCTCCAATTAAAAATCCAATCGGAAATCCAACTGAATTTTTTCAGTTGGGATTGAAAAAATTATGATATATAAAAGTTTGTTTGAAAAATTGTAATAAAAAATACGTTCTTACTCTTTGTTGCATTCCTTCAATTGGCTATTAAAAAAAATTATTATGAAAAAATTTTGCCCCCTGTAACGTATACATCTGGCTACGGGCCTGTACAAATATTAACAGAGTAATAAAACTCTAGAATCTGATTTCACTCGTTCTCCATTTCCAAATTTCTCCGTAGTATCTCTGTACTATAATAATACGCTGATAAGAGCGACTTGTGAATCGGAGACGGAAAAATCAACGTCAAGAATCCGACAGCGGCGGTATAATATAGCCTGCGTGTACCTCACTCCGTAATTCCCCTTCCCCGTGCCGAAAATGGCGCGATTCCCCGAGCTGTTATCCACGTCTAGGAAATGATGCGGTGTCTTATCAATCGCTTCCGTCTTATCGATGGCGATGAAGCGTTGTCGCGCGAGGAAACGAGAGGGGCGGGGGGGGGGGGGGGGCGCCGCTAAGGTGGGTGTCGAAGAGGTCAAGCTGCGTGGGGTGTAACCATCAGCTCTCGGGTTATCGGTTACATTAACGAAAAATCGGGTAGGGATTTTAGCGCGACGCGGATCGTCACCGGAGTCAGTCGGTCGAAAAAGCTCGCCGGCGAGTGTCCCACGCGCGTGCCCCGATGACGACGAGGACGAGAAGATGAGCAGTCGCTCGGCCATGTGCAAGACGAACAAGTTTGCCCGGGTGTGGCTCCTCTTGGGCCTCGCGCTCTTCGGGACCGCAGCCTTCGCCGTCCTCTCCTGGACAGACCTCTTCCTCGAGGTGGTCCTCTCGAATCTCGTGCTCCGCAACGGCAGCCAGGTCTTCGCTTACTGGCAGCAGCCCCCGGTCCACCTCACCTACAAGTTCCGCATCTTCAACTACACCAACGTCGACGAGTTCTCCCAGGGCAAGGCCGACAAGCTGCGCCTCCAGGAGGTCGGCCCCTACATCTACAAGGAGTACATGGCCCGGGTGAACCCCGTGGTCCACGGCAACGGCACCATAAGCTACCAGGAGTACAGGAGGTTCGAGTACGTCGGCGGCCGGGACGAGGACGAGGTCCTCACCGTGCCCAACGTTCCCCTCTTCATGTACATGGCCGGTCTCCGTGACCTCAGCGACACTCGCGTCGACCTGGTCACGCGAGCCTTCAACTTCTTCGGCGCCAACGTCGGCCCCATCGTCCTCGGCCTCCTCCAGTACGAGCCTTTCATCCACCTCAAGGCCAGCGAGTTCCTCTGGGGCTACGACGACAACATCATCTCCGTCATCAAGCAGTTCGACCCCCACAACAAGCTCATGCCTTTCGACAAGTTCGGCATGTTCGCCATGGTATGATTATAATGTTACTGTATTCATTGTTATTACAAATCGAGAATAACTCTTGTTCATCTCGTCCAAAGAAAGTTGGCATCTCCCGGGATCACCTGATGATCCATTCCGGGGAGGAAAACCTGGAAAATTTGGGCCTGATTAAAAGGATGAATGGGATGGAAAGTCGCGATGTTTGGGGAGACAAAGAGTGCGATAAAATTTACGGGACCGACGGTTCCATGTTCCCCCCGCATTTGATCAGAGATCCAGAAGCCACGCTCGCGGTCTACTCCAAGGACATGTGCAGGACCATTCCTTTGGAGTACGAGCGACAAAGTTTCGCCCAAGGAATGCCCACGCTGAGGTAAAAGTATTTGATAAGACGAAATTTAATCCGCGTCATTACGAATTTGCGAATCGCGCAGGTATCGGCTTCCGGAGGACATTTTCAACTCATCGAGACCGGGAAACGCTTGCTTTTGCTCCAACGTTTCCACTTGCGAAAACTCGGAAAAAGCGTGCCCACCCGCGGGAATTTTCAACAGTTCCGCGTGCATAACGTCGATAACACATGGAATAAGTGCCCCGTTCGTCACTTCTTTTCCGCATTTTTATCTCGGGGAGAAATCCCTCTTCAAAGGGCTCGACGGATTGAAACCAAATCGGAGCTTGCACGAATCGTACGTTGAACTACATCCGGTGAGTCGACATTTTCATTCGAAAATACCATCTCGCGTTGTGCACTTATTTTTACATCGTTAATTTGATCGTTATTTGACATGATGCAAATTTCAATATCTTCTCCAATTAAAAAAAAAAATTAATGGGCAAGTGTCGGTGTAGCAAAAACATGATTTCCAAATTACGTTTTCTCAATCCTCTGCGCAAAAACAGTAGTTAATGTAATCGTCACTACAGACGATTATGAATTTTAAGTATCGCATGAATTTTTTATCGAGTTTTTCGTAAATAGAGAAAAATTGTTCCAAGCCGTGTGCATCGTGTAATCAATTTTGAAAAAAGCTCATCGAAATTCCGAATCGCGATCAATGACAAAAAAGTGATAACGATCACTTTTTTTACATGACTATATTTTCGTCAAAATAAAACAACGAATCTGTTGTCAGATTTTGAAAATTTCCAAGTTCAAAATGGTAGGCGAAATTTGAAAAATAAGATTTGATTGTAGAATAAAGAAGTTTCACATGGTTTTTATGGTTGCCGATTACGAAATTAGTGTCAAATTATCAAAATTTTCAAGTTCAAAATGACGGATCCAATATGGCTGGCAGAGTTTTGGAAATAACTTTCGCGGTTATAGAATAAAGGAGTATGGAAGATTTTACGAGCTTTCTGGTTAGAAATCTGTTGTTAGATTTCCAAAGTTGATGGTAGCTTGTGGTGAAAGTTCCTGCAGACATTTTTGTAATCCCAAAAATTTCTGAAAACTGAAAATTGTCAAGTTCAAAGTTACTTTTACCGATTCTTTGCCCCATGTTGAATTCACCATTTTGTGAATTTTAGAGATATGATCACAGATTTGTAATCACCCTATACTGAAAAAATCCAATTGGAGAAACGGTCAGTTTTTCAATTGGAAATCGAATTAGATTTTTAGTTGGGAATACAGTTGGATTTTCAACTGGAATTTTACTAAGGTCCCCCCCCCCCCCAAAGAAATCCAATAGAATTTCCAACTGGAATTTTATTAAGGGCTTACCAAAAGACATCCAATCGGATTTTCAACTATAGACATCCAATTGGTTTTCCATTCAATTTTTTTTTCAACAGTTTTTAATTCATCCAATTGGTTTTTCAACATCCAATTCGGCCAAATTTAATTGACATCCAATTGGTTTTCCAACTCAAAATCAACTTGTATTTTCAACTGGAATTTAATTTAGATTTCCTCAAAAAATAATCCAATTGGATTTCCAACTAGAAATCTATTTGAATTCTCAACTGGAATTTGATTTAGGTTTTCTCAAAATAAATCTTATTGGATTTTCAACTGGAATTTTATTAAGGTCTCCCCCAAAATAATCCAGTTGGATGTCCAACTAGAAATCCACTTGGATTTATAACTGGAATTTCATTTAGAGTTCCTCAAAAAAAATCCGATTGGATTTTCAACTAGAAATCTATTTGAATTCTTAACTGGAATTTGATTTAGGTTTCCTCAAAAAAATTCAATTGGATTCCCAACTAAGAATTTACTTGGGTTTTTAATTGGAATTTTATTTATGCTTTACCAAAAAACATCTAATTGGATTTCCAACTGCATATCCACTGGTATTTTCAACTGGAATTTCATTTAGATTTCCTAAAAAAAAATCCAATTGGATTTCCAACTAAAAATCTATTCGAATTCTCAACTAGAATTTCATCTAGATTTCCTCAAAAAAAAATCCAATTGGATTTCCAACTAGAAATCTATTTGAGTTCTCAACTGGAATTTGATTTAGGTTTCCTCAAAAAATCCAATTGGATTTCCAACTGATAATCTATTCGAATTCTCAACTGGAATTTCATTTAGATTTCCTAAAAAAAAAATACAACTGGATATTCAACTAAAAATCTATTTGAATTCTGAACTAGAATTTCATTTAGATTTCCTCAAAAAAATCCAATTGAATTTCCAACCAGAAATCTTGTAGAAAACCCAAGTAAATTTCTAGTTAGAAATCAACTTCGATTTTCAACTGGAATTTCATTAAAGTTTCTTAAAAAAAAAAAAAATCCAATTGGATTACCAACTAGAAATCTACCTTTATTTTTAACTAGAATTTCATTTAGGTCCTACCAAAAAACATTCAATTGGATTTTCAGTTGGAACTTTATTAAAGTCTCCCTAAAAGACATCCAATTGGATTCTCAACTGGAATTTAATTTAGGTTTACCCAAAAGAAATCTAATCGGATTTCCAATTGGACTATCCAATTAACTCGCTTAATTGTAAAACTGATCATCTATCCAATTAGATTTTTTCACTGTGGCAGCTACCTTAAAAACCTAGACATACCAAGTTTTTTAAAAATGCACTAAAAAATACTCCAGATAATGAATATTTAAAAAAAAGACTAGGATCGATTTTTTTTCATTATTATGAACAAATTTTTTCTTCTTTAACATGTAGTTTCAACGTATTAAAATAGTAAACTGAAAATAAGAACATAATAATAAATAAAAAATCAGAATAAATTGAATAAAGTAATAAAAATAATGATAAAAATAAAAATATATTATAATATAATAATATAAAAAATAATAAAATAATAAAAATTCATAAATAATAAAAAATATATATAATATAATATGATATGATATAATATAATATAATAATAAATATAAAAACTTGGGTGCGTGTGGTTGGACACCCGGTAGAAGTGGAACACCGCGTTATTTTGTTCGCTTTCTGTAATCTGCAATAATGCAATGAAATAAATATGTCTATTTATAACAGCTGTCCTTGTTATCCATTAAAAAATTGTGCAAAAATTTGTTTAAAAAGATTGTTCGAACAAAAGCATTTTACAAAAGCAATGTCAACTTCTAACTCATCCACCCAAAAAACCATGAAAGGCATTTATGTTGTGAAAATAGAATTGTTGATAAATTTGTTTAGATAGAATGTTTAAAGAAAAGAATTTTACAAAACCAATATCAAATTCAATCTCAGAAACCTAAAACAGTATGAAAAGGACATAGATATTGTGAAAATGAGGTTTTTGATAAATTTGTTTAAACAAAAGAATTCTACAAAAACAGTAGTAAATTCAAACTCAGCAACCTAAAAAACCATGAAATGGACATGTATGTTGTTAAAATGAGGTTATTAAAAAATTTGTTCAAATAGAATGTTTAAACGAAAAAAATTCTACAAAACCAATGTCAAATTCAAACTCAGCAACCTAAAAAACCATGAAATGGACATATACGTTGTGAAAATATGATTGTTAATCAATTTGTTTAAACGGATTGTTGAAACAAAAAAATTTTACAAAACCAATGTCAAATTCAAACTCAGTAACCTAAAAAACCATGAAATAGACATATATGTTGTGAAAATGAGATTGTTAAAAAATTTGTTTTAATAATTTGCTTAAACAAAATAATTTCATAAAAACAATGTGAAATCCTTAATCAGCAACCAAAAAAAAAAAAATGTTGGAAAAAAACTTTTAGAATAACAATTAATAAATTATCATTAATTTATTATGATATTTGTAAATGATCTCTATCGTCCAAACGCCAACTTTTCGCCAACTTGACAGCGTGACGCTAAAAGCGTGATGCGAGAAGCGTTACGCTGTCGTTACGGATTTACCCCCCGGGAAAAGAAGTTCCACTTCAGTAATAACATAATAATAATGAGAAAAAACATAATAAACAAATAAAAAAAATAATAATTTTGACACAGCGACTAGCTGTGCCGGTGGGCGGTTGGTCCCGGGTGCAGATAAACGTGGAAACGCGACGGGCGAAGCACGACCCTTGCCCGAGCAACCTCAAGGACGGCACGATTTTGCCGACATTCTGGCTGGAGGTCGGCCCCGAGGAGTTCCCGGATTCAGTATTGTCTTTGCTGCACCACGCGTTTTACACCGCTGGTTACGTCGAAGCCGGCCTCGAATACGGCAGTTTCCTCGTGAGCATTGTTTCGTGTTGGGCCCTATTTCGCGCCGCCAAGAACAGGACCTTGAAACGCCCCAAGGCCCTCCAAAGAAACACTTCCGGCCAGAATCCGCTCATACCGGAACGCGTCTAGCTTTAGCATTTTTTTTTTATTTATTCCGATGTAAATGTGCTCAATATAGGGCTTAGGGGTAGTTTTTCTTGCCCAGGGTGGTAATCTCGTAACGTAGTATTATTATTATCGTGCAAATTCCAAAGAGATTTACACTTATTTATATGAATATTTTTGTACGCGCGAGTGCTGGTTTTTTTTGCATCATTTGTACATATAATGCACGTCATTACGCGAGGTATGGGATCGTATGATTCCGTTCTGACCAATGATCGTCGATCGAAAATACGCGCGATATTTACTCAGTCGCGCGTACTTGGGAAATGTAGAACTGGAGCGGTTTGTATAAGACTGTTTAAATCGTAATCGATTCTCGCGTGATTTAGCCTTTTGTTAATCTTGCCAGTTTTAGTGTGTATGCATGTTTTTTTAAGGATTTGGAGAACTTTTTTGTTATTGAGAATTCATGCTATAAATTATATGCACGTGACTTTACATGACATCGCAATACGTCTCTGAAATTATTTTGGAATTTCCGGTTTTTCGCGTTTGATATATATTTTTAGCGACTTTTGGAATCTCAGGTTTATGCAAAAAACCACGCGAAATTAAACGTTTCGGCTCGTTCATTGATGGCTTTTGCCGGTTTATCGTCGAGCGTATATGAATCGACCATGTTTTATATTTTCGTAATGTCCGAACGGATAACCTCTTGCATGATCTGCTGCCTCATGAGACGACAATTTCTACGAGGAATTATCTCGGCTGATAACCGATTGCATTTTTCTTAAACGCAGTAGTCAAAACAGTGACATTCATCTTTCTCTTTTTGCTCATCTTCGCACGTGATTCCGTAGATTTATGTAGCTTCAGGGTCATAAATGGAGTTTGCGACCGAGGTTGGTGTCGATAGTTGTTGAAGTTATTGATACATTTTTTTATTTTAAGTTTTGTTATCGGAGTGATACGCGCAATGGAAGAAGAAGCAGGTCTTTGAGTTTTCGATTTTTACGACTTTGCGAATTAAAACTTTTGAAAATGAAATTTTTCTTCTTCCAATAAGGCCACGACATTGATCAAGCGAAAATACGATGTATCACTATAGTGTATTAAAGTTTCGTTATTGTTGTTTGTACAGAAAGAGTTTGTAAAATAAATATCTGTTACTGTTTTTCAATAATTTGTTCCAATTGTTTCGTCCGCTTGCCTACAGAGACGCCGGAATCAAATTTTTTTTTTTTTGGGGGGGGGGGCAAAAACTTTGTTTGGATATTTATATATTCGACTAATCATTATTGTTTTAACTTTATCACTCTATTTTATTGCAAAATACTGTTGAACTATTACACGAATATAAAAATGAGAATAATACTTAGACCGAAATTAATGTTGATTAATTATTAAAAAATTATTATAATTTCATATTTTATTTTATTCATCATAATTGAAAATCGATTAAAATTCAATCGATCGACTGATTTCTTCAATATCCTTAAATTATACTCAAAATCCTCACTGAAAATTTCAACTCTGGAAGATTTCAAATATTTCATTAGGGCTTTTTACACATTTGTAAAATCTTAATTGTCGCTCTTATAAGATTTCAAAAAACTTAGAAGAACTTCCAGAGTCTTCTAGGTTTTTTGAAAACCTACAAGCGCAAATTATAAAATTTTCGATAACTTGCATAGCTTACTTTTGAGATTTCAGAAAATGTGGAAGAATTTAATTTGTTGCCCCATAAGAATCTAATGAATTTTAAATGAAATTTCGCCGAGATTTTAAAATTTGTTGGAATCTTACAAGATCTAGAATAACAAGGAAAAATGTGTAAAATTTAAATTTTACTTCACTTGAAAGTGAAGTAAAAGTTGTATACTAACAATTTTATACGATGCAAAAATATTTATACTTTAGGAGAATTAAAAAATGCAGTCTACAGCAGTTTTTGTGTTTTTTTATATATGACCATTGTATTTTGCAAAATGTTTTGATGTTCTCATATCTTGAAAAACTGTGAAAAATGTTTTTAATTGTTTATCTTCTATTGTATGATAATTGTTTATCTTCTATTGTATGATAAAATTATACACAAAAACACCATAATTGATTAGGCGAGTTAATGATCAAATTACATCTTTTAAATTATAATTAACAATGGCTACTATATTTTTCATGAAAAATTAAATATTCCCGAGCTCCGACATGCTTAAAAATTTTATCGGTCTACTGTACATGTCCAACTCGTTACTCTTAAGATGACACGGAAGACATTCTCTTTTTGTCCTCCTTCCTCTCATTCGTTTTCCGTTCTATACGTCTCTCTTGCACTACAGCAGCTTCTGTGTCCTCTTAAATAAGTTCTAAGAACTTTGAGAAAAACTTAAATAATAGAAAAATTTCAAATTTTCAAGCATTTTCAGCGTTTGTTTACATTTTGTAGTGTAAAAACGTTTGGCAATTTTTTTGAAACCCATACATGAATCATGCTTAAACTAAACACAAAAAAATTAAAACTTATGTGATTGAAGTATACCTAAAACTTTTCGAAATCATATGCAAAAATACAAAGTTCCTTTGATGACTATTGAAATTTTCTTAACTGCTGAACTTTTTCGAAATTCTATCAGTTTTTTGAAAATGCCAGGCAATGATTTTTTTCCGGAATTTCAAAAATTTTTTCGCAAAAACTGTCAACTTTTTCAGTATGTTTTATAACGACTATTTTTTGGATTTTTCATCATTTTCCTATAGAGCGAACCTTAAAAAGTTCTCGAACGTACTTTTTCAAGAGAATGACATAATTCAAAATTCAATTTTCGACGTTAATCATAATTATTGGGGGAGGGGGCAAAAAGCATTGCTTGCCCCTCCCTGTTCCGGCGCCACTGCTTGCCTACAATTTTTTGTTTTTGGCATTTTTGGAATGGATGCGAGACGAGAAAAGTTTTCACAATTTTATTTTACACCACCATGAAATAAACATTGTTTGATTTGTCCCGCAAAAACAGCTATTTGGCATTTTTCGATTCTTATCATACAAAAGTAGACTTATGAAAATCTAATGGTAATTTATTCCCGTTTTTCTTCCTTTCGTGTTCGTTACGCTGCTTACAATTATTCTATACATACTTAAATCGATCAACCTCCAACATTCTCAACTATAAACATTAAAATCTACCTTAAACTACGTATAATTTCGCACAATTCGTTTTTTGGACGGAATTCTGGCACAACTTTTGCAGTCACTTGCAATATTTATTAAAATCGACGAAATTATTTAAAATCCTAAGATTCGCAAACTTGTTCGACTTGAATTTTAAAACAGAGTTGTCAAAAAAAAAAAAAGGAACGTGAAATACTGCAAAAATTGAGATGAATCTAAAATCTTGCATTACAACAATTTTCGTGTAAAACACTCCATGTTGGCGTTAAAAAATGTCGTAAAAATTGCACGTGACCAAGTAACGATTTCGTATAAAACTGAAAAACAAATTTACGTGTGTCCAAGGTTTTCAACAATTTACAGTGTAAGATTGCTCAACTCGTAAAAAAACCTCGAGTTGCCTTTTTCAGCATCCTCGTTAACAATAATGTATTCTCCATTCAATATTTATATATAATTATGTACAGTGCGCGCGCCGTTCGCGGCAAAAATATATAAATAAATATCGTCCTCTTCATCGAAGACAAATTTATTCGCACCGGCTCTTTGTTGGTACGCCAAGTACGAACGGCGCAGCAAAAATAACAAAAAGTCATGTCACACTCGGTTGAGGCACAGAAAAAAGAAAAAAAAATGTTCCACTCGAAACACTTTTTTTTTCCATCATCATCGCCAATGAGAAAGAAGAGGTTTTCAAGTATAAAAAAAAAAAACAAAAAGAAGTAAACCAAGATCATTTGGAGTGCTGGAAGGCTGGGTTGACGTTGCCCTGTTTGGTTGACGAGTTTGGCGGCAGTGGACTCGAGAGGTGAAGTTTTTCTTGGCGATTCGCCGCCCTCGCGAGGCAGAAAAGTGAGATTACGAGGACGACGAGGCCGAGGACGGCCATGCCGCCGCAGACGGCGATCCTCGCCACCGGGGGAACGTCCACCGCCATCAGCAGGAGCGAGCGCACTTCCTCTGGCAGTTCGTCCACGCCCTGAGGATTTCACAAAAAATACGGTATCACTTAAAATTCGCTTCTTTGTGAATAAAGATAAATAATAATGAATTATATTTATTACACTGTGCAACAAAATTTAAGTTTGAAAAAGCTGATGAGCTCTCATTAGCAAAAATCGATAGTACATGGCCCCAAACGCATGAATGTCAGAGCATTTTCAAAAGTTAGCTCTTGTTTACGAGTAATTAATTATTAAAAATTCTAAATGAACAATCGTATAACTCTCTCAATTTTCATTCGATTTTAAAAACGAAAAAAGAAAAATCGCTCTTTTTAATTGAGGAACCTATTTTTGCTGAAAAATTTGCGGAAAGTTGCATTTTTTTTTTAAATTTGCAAAAATTTTCGCAAAGTTGCATTTTCGGGAATAATAATAATTAATGATCTTAATAAAAATTTTATAAACTTTAATATTTTATGAACCTTAATATTTTAAATAAACTTTAATATTTTATGAACCTTAATATTTTAAATAAACTGTAATAAAAATTTGAATAAAAATGAATAATTAATGACTTTTTCCTGAAAATGCAACTTTGCGAAAATTTTTGCGAAAAAATTGCGAAAAATGCAACTTTCTGCAAATTGTTCAGCAAAAATATTAGGTGCGCAACTAAGTTCTCGCTGTTTTTTCGATAAAAATGTAACTTTATTATAAAAAAACTCTTACATCTGAATCATTCAAAGTATTGC
>JAPYZL010032647.1:0-10443 GCA_030522825.1 Platygaster orseoliae | reverse complement strand
AAAAATGTTTTCAAAACTTTGTAAAAATAGAAAATCATTCTTTTTAGTTCATTTTTCTAGTACATTATTAAAAATTTTAGATAACTGATAGAAATGAATATTATGTCCTTGCCTTTTTTTCGATTCTTTTGTATCTACCAACATCGATTAGAGTAAGTCCTAAATTTATAACAAACAATTTTCATCGTAGCGATACGGTACTTCAATGGTCGAGTGGATAAGAACTAGGACTTGTAATGGGTGGGTAGGTCCCAGGTTCGCGCGCCGTCTCGAGCAATTTTTTTCTGATTAAAATTTCAGGTTCTTCTTGAAATACATTTTCCAAATAACACCAAGAAATAAATAACGTTTGATATGTATAAAACTTCAAAAAAAAAAATTTTCCCCCTAGAGGCGCCTTATACGTGCCCTATACGTATGTGCACCTACAGGGGACTTATACGTCCCCTATAGGCCCCCTACAGGTCGTTGTTCGCCAAGGGAGTTGATAAATATTAGTATACGTTATTGTGAATTTATGATTACAACAATTAACTGACACGTACCTTTAGAGCACTGAATTTTTAAATGGAAAATACATGTATTTTATCATACAAAATAGGAAAAATTTTTTATAGCCCACATGAATAAGTTTAAAAAATTGCACCTTTGTTTTTATTGTTGTACATGATATCAGATTTTAACTGTAATTTTTTTACACAATTCCGAAAATTCTTTCCCTTATTTCAAGCCAAGTGAATATGGCTCTGCCACACAATATTCCTAAGCTGTCTGTAATATCGTATAAAGAGAGAGAGAATCGACAAGAGAGAGTTTATTTCTAAGGATTTTTATGTGCTAAATCCGAATATGCAATTAATTTTTTTAAAACTAACTGTATTAATGAACAATTTTTATAAAAAATTTGTTAAAAAAAATTGTTTTGAGGATACCCCCTTCTCCCAAACTCGATTTATAAATTTCGCGATATTCAATGGGCTGCTAAATAAACAAAAAGTAATTTCTAAGGTTCGGATGTTTTTACACATGACGTGATTCGGAACTCAAAGAACAAGAAAAAATGTCGATATGATTTTTTTATAAACATTTTAGTAACATTCCTAACGTTCATAAGAGAGCGTTTTTTTATGGCGAGAATGATTAAAAATCACTGGAATATCCAAAATCGAAAATTTAAACAGTATTTGATAAAGTACATATTTAACTATAAAATAGACCATTATTATAAATTTAGGAGTAAAATTAACAAAATGGCAGACCTATGAATGATTTTTTCGAAAATTAAATTTTTTTTTGTTAAAAATTCAGCTGAAAATTATAGATATAGTTTTTAAATCTTCTTCATAATAGTCTAAGTTATAGCTATTCATGTATTTAACAACGTTTTCAAATTTCAAATCGATTGGTTGAATAGTTTTTGAGTTACAATATCCGCCAATCAGGAAAACACTGTTTCGAGAAAAATGCGTTCAAAGTTTTGTGAAGCAATGTTTCGTATATGAAACCAACTCACCTCCGCGACTAGAACTTTGAGAGAACTTCGAATTTTGACTTGAGATTTTCAGGGGACATTTCTAAAATATAAAGATTAAAATAAGACAGTACAAAAAATCGATTTTTCGACACCGAGAATGGTGGAGGGGGGGAGTATCCTCAAATCAATTGTTTAAAATAAATTTTTTAAAAATTGTTCATTACTACAGTTAGTTTTAAACAACTAATTGCATATTCGGATTTGGCACATTAAAATACTTTGAAATGAACTCTCTCTTTTTCTACGATATTACAGACAGCTAAGGAATACTTTGTCTAGAAAAATTACAGTTAAAATCTGATATCATGTGCAACAATAAAAACAAAGGTTCGATTTTTTAAACTAATTCATGTGGGCTATAAAAAATCTTTGCTGTTTTGTATGATAAAATACATGTATTTCCCATTTAAAAATTCAGTGCTCTAGAGGCACGTATTAATATAGTCCGAATTGGCTCAAATTTTAAGAAAATTTTATTTTAAATACCTTGATTAATTTTCCGGCCGGTCCCGTAACATTTTCCAACTTTGCCCAATTAAGGACCACCCTAATACATATACTAAGAAAATTGTACTTTATACTATAATAAGCCAATATTTTTATTTCCTATTTGCAGAGTGTAAACAGAGTGTTTTAGAGTGTCAACGAGAGCCTACAGACGTACAAGTACGACGAAAACAATCCAGATCGAATCCAGTCGACTATTCCGAGTTACCCGAAGACATCGCTCTATTAATAGCTCAGATAGACGATGACATTGGCGAAGAACATCAAGAGCCATCGGTTGCTCGAATGCCAGCAAAAATCCGGAAACTGGATTCTGCTGATGAGACCGGAAAATTCGACACGGTCGTTGAACAGAGCAAAGATAAGCCATCAGATTCACAAGTGCCAGAAAAAAACCAGATATTATATTCTGATGAGACTAGAAAACTCCATGAAGTCGCAGGCGTTATATGTCACGACGAAGAGATGGGCACTGTCGTTGAAAAGAGCAAACTAGAGTCGTTGAAAAGAAGGATTTCGTTCGAAAATCGTCAGGAAGAAAGCGGGACCAAAATTACTGAAAGAGCGAACAAATTTGCAAGGCTAGATCAGGGCTACAGTCCTACTTCTGATCACGAAAGCTCTGTCTTCGAAGCTGATAAAGAAGTTTCCAAGGTCACCGAGGAATTCAATTCCGTTTCGACTGAGCAAATTATATACGAGTCTGCGCCCGTTTCCACCATGGTCTTTGATAGTACCGTAGAGCTTGACACGTACCAAAAAGTCATGGATGAAGAAAAAAACGACGGTAAAGTTACTAAAACATCTAACAAGGATGTAAGTTGGCATAGTTACTGCAGTCCTATTTCTGAAGAGGAAGGTTCTGTCTTCGAGAATGATGAGGAAGTTTCCGAAGTCACCGAGGAATCCAAATCGAATTCGGTGACAGAGCCAGTATCAGAGGAACATGTGAACGTTTTTTCGATAGAGCATATCGCAAAATCGTTAACAGACACGGACGGATCTAATTTGACGTCGACAAAGCTATTGGACCAGACGAAGAACGATTCAGATGAATACGAAGATGATATGAGTGACACCATTTTGATCATGGAAGACATGGACTGGGCAGATGAGTGAGTTTTTTAAATGATTTTATGAACTTGACAATTTGTTAATTAAGATTTATCAAATAGTGAATCACTAAGTTTTAATTGCACTATTAGAATAGAAGTTTTGAGCGAAATTTTTTAAGTAGAAGGTACAGGTTTCTTGTAGAAAAATAATGGAATTGAGCAGTGAGATGCGGAAACATTGAGTATAATTAATAATACACTAAATAGCAATAAATTTAATGAGAATTTGCTTTATTAACAAGTCGTAGTTTTACTTAGTCCTACACACTTTTCACCTATTTCTGAAATTCTAGATTTTTATTGAATTTTTCCCAAATTATAGAGCATCTGCACGAGAAAAGATTTTTTATTTCTATAAACTTTGAAGATATAACACGGTTTCCGTAATTTTTTGGAATTTCAGAAATTTTTATGATCTGCAAAAAGTTATTTGAATTTCGTTCGAAATTTGAATTTAAACTATTCAAAACCTTCCGACTTCGATAGGGATTCGTTTAACTTATCAAGATTTCTCATAATTTATTTAAACACTACAAGTATATCAGATTTATATAGACAAACGAAAAAATATGATCATGCATATTTCAGACGACAAACAGAATAAAAGCACAATCCGCAAAATCAAATGAAGTTTTCAAAAATTCTTCTATACAAAATACAACATAAGTAATATAGCTCGAAAAGTAATATAAATTTAAATAATATAATCTCATAAAGTATAGTAATAATATTACATTATAAATTGAGTATAGTAAAAAGTACACTTAAGACGACTCGGAAGACATTCTCTTTCCGTCCTTCTTCCTCTCAGCTAGTTCCTATTATGTGTGTCTTTCTCGCACTAAAGTAGGTTCTAAGTCCCCTGAAGAACAGAATTTTGATCTTTCTTTTCTCTTCCAGGTTTAAAAGCAATGATAATGAACCCTCTACGAAACCCAAAATGAGAAATTTGTATTGTCAGGCCAAAAGTCAACCTTTGGCAACAAAAAAATTCGAGCGCAAACCTGATTCTCTTGACATTTTTAAAAAAGGGATAGAAAAAACTCGTTACGATTCTGATGTATCCAGTTCTTGTAACGAAAGTTACAGGAGGATGACACTTGAAAAGCAAACAGAGCCAAAGCTCATCTTGGAGTACAAAAGCCACAAAACACAGGTTCAATTCGTGACAGGCTTTCGTTACCTACTGTTCCTCTAATGTCGAAGAAAGTGCAGGAATCAAAGCAGGTTCCAGGATTACATAAATCCGAGGGAAAAAATGTCAGGGCTTTTAGTAGCCTTAAGAGGAGGCCCTTGAACGCAAAAACGATCTTCAATGGTCAATGCTTTTTCAAGCTTGCTATGAATGAATGCAAGATAACGAATTGCTTTTTTTGCCGAAAAACGGTGAGTCTAGAAACGAATTAATATTTTTCCAAGAATGCCGCTTACTCTTTTATGTAGAACATAGGGAATTCTAGGGAAAACACTAGGGTTCAATCTTTGATTCTAGAGAAGTTACTGTATTTCTCGGAAAAATCCTGGAGTTTAATTATGAATTCCCCAGAATTTCCTATGTCCAAAAAATCAGCATTCCAACATAAAAGATATAGCCGAGCATACACGTGAATTGCAAAATTTAAAATACTCAAAATTTGATTGAAAGTAGAATTTTACTGCAATCGAGTGTAAAAAGTACATATCCAGAAAGAAATGTTTTATTTTCTATTGTTCCCAATAGAAAATTAGTGGCTTTTTGTGACTGTTAATAAAATTTGTCGTATATTAATTAATTTATTCACGTTAATGAAAGTTTTATTCAACTTATAATACTAAATTCGTAATATTTAAAGATGCATTTCTTTTCTGTCTCAGACAAAACCCGTTCTTCTAGAACTGTGGAAATTCCCTGTGGAAGAAATCCTTGAAGTTCTTGGGGAGGCTGCGAAAAGGCACTTCAATTATTTTATCATCACAACGTACACTGACCTCATCTGTAAGATGAGCTACGAAGACGCTTTAAAGATATTTGGAAAAGTTTGTCGTTTAGAGTGCTTCAATGATGAGATGGCAATGAAGAAGACTTTGGCGATTCTTCATAATAAGAATATCCCCCTCGACAAAATTGCTGCCGACGAATCATGAGTGTTCTGGAAAAGGAATATGTAAAGGGTGGAGGAGGGTACTGGCAAATCCTAAAGGTTCATTTTAACCGCATTAGGAATGCTGATTCCGCGAAGAGGAAGGACATGTGTCCGACTCCGAATCAGCTGTCCAATATTTTGCAAGACTGTTTTTATCACAAAAAAGAGAATTCTTATCTGGAAGAAATTTGCGAATTCTTCGGGTTTTTGAAGTACGATGCAGATTGCAATTTGGAATTCAATAAGAACTACAGAATGAGGTCTGTTGAGATGTTGAAAAGAAGGGGACTTGGCCACTTTCTCAATATTTTCAATGTTCAGGATAGAATAAAAGTGGTAGATATGGAAATCTCCGAAGATGAGTCCCCGGATGAACCACCGATTGTGCAAAATGGCCAGGTATAAATAATTTTTTATGTGAAATGGTTGTCAAGGAATAGATACACTGAAAAGGCCTAAGCGTTATGAGAAGTATTATACTATTCAAATAAGGACTAATAGCGATCACCACAAGAATCTAGCATGATTGTGCAAGAAGGCATGTAATTACATACCTTTCTCATAGCTATGAGGGTATTTTTGCAGACTCATGCTCGCTGAGAGCACTCGTAATATTTGTAAGTACAGAAATGTAGGAGCGCTTTCATAGCGATTAGTAACTGTGGCTGCAACGGTAGTAATGGTGCATACAGGAATTTAATATCTCTCATAGCTATTAAGCATGGCTCTTGCAAGCATCTCGTTAAATCTTACCGTAGAAATGTCATTTTAATGCAAAAGGTATCTCTAATGTTTGCTTTATCAGTAACATATGACTACAGTAGATATTTAAACGAATCTTTCCAACGACTGATAGCCAGAGCTCGACGAAGCATGAGGAATGCTATTCTAATAATTCTCACCCCTACCATAAGTATGGCTTGTATTGCTAGCTTTCATACTTATCACAGACATTAGGCCTTTTCAGTGTATTTGTATATCTATGTAGTAAAATACTACGTGTAGCGGTGTGATAAATGTTTTCGAAATAAAGCATAAAATAACAAAGCAAGTTGTTGACCTAATATTTCCTTATTTTTCTGTCTCGAAAAGTTCTTTGCCACTTTTCACAAATCTCAAAATCAAAAAAGATATTCGAGTTAGAAGTTTCAACCAATCAAATTTCTCAGATTTCAAACTCGAATATCTTTTTTGATTTTGAGTTTTGTAAAAAGTGGCAAAGGACTTTTAGATTCAGAAAATTACGAAAAAAATTTGGGTAGAGTTTGGTCCCTGGTTTTTATCACCAATTGTTGAAAAAGCGCATTTATTGTTTAAATTTCAAAGTTGAATAACTTTTTAATTTTTGAGTTTTGTAAAAAGTGGCAAAAGACTTTTCGACTTGAAATTCAAAAAGGAATATTAGATTTTTTTTTGGTTCGGGGATTTTGGTACACCCTGTATATTATCGACATTTTCAGAATGTCCATCAAGGGCAGTTGACCAACATTCATTTTGCGACTCCACAAGACTTTGCGCCGTGGCAGGCATCACCTGAAATACCTGTTAACCCGATCGTTCGATGTCTAAACGCGTTCCAGCCGGAACTGGGTCTTCATCCTTTGCACCCACAGAATCAGTTACCTCATCAGCCACAAGTAGTGTCGATTGCCCAAAAAGATCTCAGACTGCATGGGCAGAGTGAACCTGCCATTCCTTGGAATTTGAAGCCGATTAGTTCTTTCTGTGGTGAGTTTTAGAAAATCTTGAAATTTCGGATTTTCGAATATACTCGTATTTCATAGTTTTACTGATAAAATTGCTGACATTTTTGTGAGTTATCAAAAACTTTTTTTATCCAATATCGAGATGATTTGGGAGATATTTTATTTATAAGCTGTATCTGTGATGTGAAAAATTACATAAAAATAATTTCCATGATGATCCATAATTCAAAAAAATTTCAAAAAATTCCTTTTGAAACAATAGTGGTGATTTCGCAGAATATAATTAAACAATATTTTTCTCTCCTTCAAACAGGTCCAATTCCAAAGACGGAAATCCGTTTAAAGAGCGAAAATTTCAAAAGTCTGAACGATAATTTGCAATGATTGAGACTATGTTTGATCAGGGGTGACATCGAAACCATTTTTAAAGTACTCTTCAAGTGCGAGAAAGAGTCCCGATGTTCATACAGCAAATGTTTGGAATTAATATATTCTTACGCTCATCAGCATTCCCTTCTGAACCTTGGTAAGTATCAACCGATTTTCCTCAATGGGTTTCACGTTTACTCCTAAAGCTACAGAATGAATATTTTCAATCAATGAAAACCATCAATGAATATTTTCAATCAAAATAAAGCCAGAATCATCTTTGCTCACCTACTCGAATTTTCTTGATAATGATACTAAAGTGAGACATTTGAAGTTTCAGTTTGTGATTTCGTGACGTTTTTTAGATCTTTTCGAAGAGATTTGAATTGAAAGTGGGACAGAGTGAATTTCGCTTTGTGAAACTTCTTATGTCCTACGACAGTACAATGCTTAACTGTAGAGTGCAAATTTTAATACAGTAGGTGAGCTGAGCCGGTTGTGGTCCAGAGCTCTCATGAGCCAGAACCGGCCCAGATGATCTATTGTAATAGACTAATTTTTATTCGGCCGATAAGCGAGAATTCTTTCATAAAATAGAAAGATATTAACAGTCTGTTTTGTACTTTGTAGATGAGAAGACCCTGCTCTTTGAGGAATTTCCATTCTGGACGTTCATCGCACACTTGAAGAATTTTAATGCGTACTTGAGAACAAAACAGTATGCGCCTGCGTTGGACATTTTTAAAATGTATGCGGAAAAATTGTCCACAGAACAACCATGGTTCCTCACAGCGGTTTTTGAAATTCTTTGAAAAGAAGTATTGCGCTGCATGGACCATGTTGAAATCTTGAACATCGCAGGTGCAACATTTTGGGAAAGTTATATTATGAATTTTACTACATAGCGTATCGTTGTAGTAGTTGTTCTATTCTCCTTTTACATTGAATCGCTGTTTTGCGTGTAAAACCTGAAGGTGTTTTTCCATCCGTCCAAAATATTGTTATCAAATGATAAGACCAGGGGCTAGAATAAGCATAGCTTATATACTTAAGTATATAAAATATATACTTATATGTTATCGTACAAATATTTTCGTATCATATTTACTTGTGATCATATGATTTCACAAAGTATTGAAATTCGAAAAGGTGTACAGAAATGGAAAAATCAGAAATTTTTTTTTAATAAATCAGTAATGAGGTAACATGAAAAATAATGAAAGTATTGGAATTAGATAGTTACATTATATTGAATACGCATATGAAAAATGTTCCATTATTAGAAGATTTCGAATGTATATAGCAATTTACAAAAATACTAAAAAAGTCCTTTAGTTTTTATAAACAATAGTAAATTGCGAGAAATAATAAAAATCTTCGAAAACTCTAAATCTACGTAAACATATTAAAAAACTAGGCTCTATTTCGCGAGAAAACAAGTTCATATGAAAAGTGTATTTATTCAAATTATAGAAATGGTATTATACTGTAAATCTATAAAAGTAACAGAAATAAGATAGAAAATCTTGATAACACAGAAAAAATTAGAAAACACGAAAAATTTTATGAACTTAAAGTCGATTATTTTTCACTCTTCACGAAACCTGAAACTTTGTTAATGTAAAATTTGAAGTTGAGAAAATCTTGTTAGATTTACCGTTGATTTAGTTACTGAAATTTTTTTGTATTCATTATCTTAGGTGTTTATAATCTGTAAAAAATCGTGTAATCAATATGTCTTTGAAATAAACATTTTTACAGGAAGTTATGCATGTATTTCTGGAAATCCAAACCCTCATATTCCACTCTTCTATAATGATTTTACCTTGTACGTAATAACATTTTCCTTCGTTTATTAATAAATAGTCAAATTTGTTTGTATCGATTTTGGTAGTTGCGAAAACGCATTACAAATATTTTATACTTTTAAGATATTATAAATATTTAATTGTTTCCTACAGAATTTTTATTTCAAATTATTCAAAATGGTCCAACAAAACTTCCGGAGATGAAATTTTTATTTACGTACGTTCAAAGTAAGATTTTTTTTAAAGTGTTGCAAAAAAAGTTATTTTACGCCGAAAACTCGGTATCCAGCCCTCGCTTTGGTTGGATGGAAAATTACACACTCGTCAGGAATTGCCAATTTTCAGCACCAGATAAGTATTATACTATTGCTTTATTCGAAACACTTGTAAATTCAACAATTTTTTCCACAGTGTTGATTATTTACAAAAAAAAATCAATGTGAATACAGAAAAAACTATCGCAAAATGCACAGTTCAATAAAAAACATTTACAATATCTGTCGAAAAAAGGCTTTTATTTTTTAAAAACTCGATATATATATATTTTTTTTTTTCAAAAACTTGTTACGATTGCAGATAGTGTTGCGAAATTTCCTTTATAGTGAAGTGTTCCTCAGCGATTGGGAGCTTGTTAATGAACTGAATTTCACAAAACGTTTATAAAAATCTTTGTAAATTGCGAAAAATTGCTTGGCAATTTAAACATTTACTGAACCGTAGATACGATGAAACCTTTTTGTCATCTAAAATAAAAAGTTTCTTAAATCTGTATAATCATAAAATGTGAAAAAAGTACCATGAAAAATGTTTTCGAACCATTTTAATATCATGCAATTTTCATAAGTCATTAGAACGAATAACACTATATTCAAAAGTAACGTTTTAGAAAATTATTGTAAAATTATGAAATTTATTTAAGTTATGGAAAGTGTGAAAAATGTTCTTCTTACATGGTATTATGCAACTCTTCAAAAGCTTATTATACAGGGTGTATCAAAAACTACGGACGATAATTTGTATGAATTTTCTTCAGATTTTTCTAAGACTAAAAGTCCTATACAACTTTTCGCGAAACTCAAAATGGCGGAGATGTTCGAGTTTGAAATTTAACCAATAAACGCGCTATTACGAGGAGTGGGGATAAAAACTATGGACCAAAATTAACTCAAATTTTCTTCATACTATTCTGAATCGAAAAGTTCTTTGCCACTTTTCACAAAACTCAAAATCGAAAAAGATATTCAAGTTTGAAATCTGAGAAATCTGATTGGTTGAAACTTC
>JAPYZL010032638.1:0-22326 GCA_030522825.1 Platygaster orseoliae | reverse complement strand
ATAAAAGTTTGCAAAAAATTAGTTCATTTTTTCAACTCCAAAAAGATGTCCAAAAATACCCCGATTTTTCGAGCTGCTACTTGGGATTCCCCCCTTAAAGTAATAAATAGTTTTTGAATTTTAACAAATATTTTCCAACGTTATTAACCATTTTTTACCTTTCTTTTGAGTTGAGTTGAAATGTCATTTTTTTATTACGTTCGTTTATTTCTTAAACATTTGAAAGTTCAGACACATGGATTTTGGTACACTCCGTAGAGTGTAATTGTGTTTGGAAAAAGTAAGTTTACACAATATGACATTGTTTTTAGATGGGAAGCCCATGCTCAGGCACGGTGACACTGGCGATTGGATCGGGACCTTCGAAGGGCACAAGGGCGCCGTTTGGGGTGTGGCCATGAACCCGCAGGCGACGAGGGCGGCCACCGGAGCAGCCGATTACAGTGCCAAAGTCTGGGATGCCATCAAGGGAGAAGAACTGCACTACTTCCAGCACAACAAAATCGTCAAATCCGTCAATTTCAGCTCTGACTCGAATTATCTGTGTACAGCTTCCAACGAGAAACTCGTCAGGATTTTTGATCTCAACAAAACTGATGCCGAACCTCAGGTATTAGATTTTTTTTTATTACTAAATTTTTCGTTGATTCGTTATTGAATTTTATAACATTTTAGAATATTATTAAAATGAAAATTATGAAAATTGATCCATTCTTCAAATTTTGACATACAACTAAAAATTTTGTAGAATTTGTAATGCAAATGTGTCTGAAGTTCCAAACGTTTGTGATATAAACGAAAACGGCAAAAAATTGCGTACTTTGTTTAATATTTGTTGAACATAATTAATTATCTATTACTTAATCTGTGAAAGGTAATGGAAACAATTTTTTCTGTTTTCGTTTATTATTATTCGTTTGGAATTTTAGGCAGATCAATGTAAGAAAGTCATAATTCAGGTGTTATTATTGTTAATGGATTCATCTTATGAAAAGCATGATTTTGCAGGTATTTTCTGGCCACATGGGCGACTTGAAGCACGTAGGATTTTTCAAGGACAACGTGACCTTATTCTCTTGTTCAGATGACAAATCGCTTAAGGTTTGGGACAAGAGGAATGGCCAAGAAGTGAGAAACCTCGATTTCCCTACAATTCCTAGATCTGTGGAATTGTCTAAAGATGGAAGCATCATTGTCGCCGCGCACGCGAATGTCGTCAGCTTTTGGGATAGTAAAGAGTGAGTTTTATTGGAAAGACACATATTTTTTTATTTTTAAAAAATATTGTTTTATAATATATAATGAATGTTTTGATCATTATTAGTTAAGAACTCATCATGTATATAATTTTGATCTATTTTCGTATTTATATAGTATATACTGAATGTATATTATTATTGAATAATCATAATAAATAAGGGGCTGTCCACATATTACGTCATTATAGTGAAAAGATACAAAAATAGAAACCGACATTGAAGAGAAAGAGATACGTACAACGAAATTGATGACGTAATATGTGGACAGCCCCTAAATTGAAATGACGATAAATGATGATGGATAAATAAAAATCATTCAGAAAATATAAAGAATTAATTTATATAAATAAAAAATATAGAAAAATAAGTCTAGAAATTGACCATAAATGATAAATAATAATATAATGGTACAAAAAATATAATGATAACTGAGTCTTTCATTGATTCGTTGTTGAATTTCACAGCATTTTAGAATATTGTTAAATTTATGATTGAATATAATACAATGTATACTATAATATGTCAATGATGATTAATAATGATAATGAATTAATATGATTCAATAACTAAATATAATGTAATATAATTATGTAACTAGTATAAATGATAAATATAATAACTAATGATGTTAAAAAAATATAAATAAACATAAATAAAAAATATCACTAATATACAGGGTGTACCGAAATCTCTGAACCAAAAAGAAATCCCATATTTCTTTTTAAATTTCAAGTCGAAAAATCCTTTGCCACTTTTTACAAGACTCAAAATAAAAAAAGTTATTTAAGTTTGAAATTCAAACTAGAAACTCGCTCTTACGAGGAGTGGGGATAAAAACCACGTACCAAAATTTAGTTAAATTTTCTTCATATTTTTCTGAGTCGAAAAGTTCTGTGCGAATTTTCGCAAAACTCAAAATCAAAAAAGATATTCGAGTAAGAAGTTTCGACCAATCAGAACTCTCAGATTTCAAACTTGAATATTCTTTTTTGGTTTTGAGTTTTGTGAAAAGTGGCAAAGGACCTTTCGCCTCAGAAAAATATGAAGAAAATTCGTATAGAGTTTGGTTTACATTTTTCATCCCCACTTGTCGTAAAAATGGATTTATTATTTAAATTTCAAACTTGAATAACGTTTTTAATTTTGATTTTTGTAAAAAGGAGCAGAGGACTTTTCGACTTGAAATTCAATAAGGTATATTGGATTTCTTTTTGGTACGGGGATTTTGGTACACCCTGTATATGTGACTTGAAATCAGGAAATAGGGTTTGAGGGGAAAAGCCGTAAAGCTCATATTACCTTTACGCTCTGAGTAAATGTAGGCATTACAGATTTTCCCCTCAAACCCTATTTCCTGATTCCAAGTCACATATAATATATAAAAAGCGATAGAAATACTGAAAATTCATAAGAATACTATACAACTCTACAAAACCTAATAAACACTTCGAAAAGTACAAAAATATAAAAAATCTGTAAAATATTCAAAATCTACGTTGATTCAATTTTTCTAAACAACTTTGGAAATACTGGAAATCTATTGAAATTAGAATTCGAGAAATTTATAAAAATACTGAAAATTCAAAATCGTTGTAAATTTCCATACTTCAACATCTAAACAACATAATAATTTATGATAATAGAATAATAATGATGAAATTTTTTTTTTGTATATTTAGAATTGAAACATAATGAAATGAGTATCAGTTGAATCATTAATCAAATAAAGAATTCATTGAGTATTGAATTTTATAACTACTTCGTGTACCTAAAAAATATATGAACAATAACTCAATAAAAAATTTGGGATAGTAAAAAGTGAATCATTGAGAAACGTGTAAAATATTTTTTTTACAGTCTGACGAAAATTCGTGAATTCACCGTGCCAACACAAGTGAACAGCGCAAGTTTGCATCCAGATAGCCATATATTTGTTTGCGCCGGAGAGGACTTGAAAATGTACAAATTCGATTACAACACAGGAATGGAAATCGGTAAGTTTATCGGTAGCATATAACAAAAATGTTTATCATGCTATGCATAGTACAAAATATATAGAAAAAATAAAATATTTAATAAAAAATAAATATGAAAATTTATAATGAATAATCAATTTAAAATTAAAAACTCAATAAATGTCAAATACATATATAATATAAAATATATCATGTCATGCATAATATAGAATATACCCTCGAATATACCTAAATATATTGTAAAAAAATCCCTCCGAGATCTAGAATAATTTTTCAAAAACATATTACAAAAATATTTATCATGTTATGCATTATATAAAATATGTAGAAAAAAATAAAAAATAAAATAAAATAAAAATAAATAAAATAAAAAATAAATAAATAAAAATAAATATAAAAATGTATCATACATAATAAATGTAAAATATATCATGTTATACATAATATAAAATGTATGGAAAAAAATAATAAATAAAAAATCACAAACATCTATAATAAATAAAAAATCATATAAATATCAAATATATACATAACATAAAATATATCATGTTATGCACAATATAAAATATACCTTAATTAAAGACATATATCTTGTTGATTTATAAAATATACCTAAATATCTTGTAAAAAAAAACCATACAAAATATATAGGAAAAACCAAATAATAAATAGAAAATAAATATAAAAATTTATAATAAATATAAAATATATCATGTTATAGGGGAGACTGGGGCAAAATGCGCAGTTTTTGATAATATTACATTTTTGAGGCAGCATAAGGGCTGAGAGGATCTGCGAATGGCACTAAATTGTTGCCCACATATGTGGCTACAACTTAGCCTCAGGCAACTTAAGTTCCAGTTGAACCTTATGCCTCATATATTTATTTAAAAAAAAAACGATTTTCTACGCATTTTGCCTCACGCTGGGGTAAAATGTGCAACCTGTGGGGCAAAATTCGCAATTCCGGAAATCGCGATTTTCACGAAGTTGATTGCTGAAAAATTGTGGAAAACACAAAATAAATGATTTCATAAAAAATTTCAATTAAAATTTTGTAAGTAGCGATCGAGTAGCTGTCGAGCAACAGAAAGGTGTATCGACGCGCAATTCGCAGACATTCTCTCGCGAACAGCCTTACACGCTTCGAATAATTTTCCACCATCAATATGCTCTTTTTTGTGAACATAAACGCAAACCATGATGAAAAAAAAAAAAAAAAATTAAAAAAAAAACAATTTAGAACAAGTTCGTTATTTTACAAAATTTGAAAAAAAAGGTCGTTAAACTTTCAAATTTGATTTCAAAAAAAAGGTGTTGAAAAAAGGATGCTTTTTACAAGTTGGGGAACTTAAACTCTACCTACATCCTATTTAAGTTGTGCTGTTCAAAAGTGACACCGCCTTTTTTTTTGCTCATCACCCTCATCATATTTTTGAAGATAATGTTTGGGCGCCCCGGGGCACTGCCCCAGCCTCAATACGACCCTGGGTGTAGAAACAATTTGACGAAAAAAAAGTGGAAAACAACAAAAAAGTGAAGGAAATAGCATGGAAATAGCGTAACATGACCAAACACAGCGAAACAATACAAAACAAGCACTGCACATTTTGTCCCATGGCTTCGTTTCCGGCTTATCAACGTGTGATTCTAAAACAAGTCAAAATTTCGCCAAACCGATCACGTTTTCATCTTTTTCGCACCTGAATTACTAAAAATACTCACCTACCATCAATTCTGATGAAAAAAATGACGCAAAAGTTGAAGTTTCCTTTCAGACAAATATTCACAACACAGTGGCTAACACAGGCTTTGTTTTATAACCAAAAAAGTAAACAAACAAATAAGACGCAATTACTGACGTCCGGTACTTGACACTAGAGCCATATATGGAAAAAATTTCAAGTGTCCAGTGATTACCGTTTTGACGGTAATACAAATTGAATATTTCGTAAACTGCGTATTTTGCCCCAGTCTTCCCTACATAATATAAAATAAACCTAAATATATTGTAAAAAAAAATGTTTCTCTTTTGTTTCAGAATCGTTTAAGGGACATTTCGGGCCCGTGCACTGCGTGAAGTTCTCGCCGGATGGTGAACTTTACGCGAGTGGCTCCGAGGACGGAACTTTGCGACTGTGGCAAACGACAGTTGGAAAAACTTACGGTCTCTGGCGATGCGTCGAGCAATCGGTCGCTTCGCAAGAAAACGCGGTTAATAACAAACATGAGGTTCCTGCCAACTGATACTCCACACTGCTGAAAACAGTATGCATTTTCAATAAATTGCCGAGTTTGTACCGTACACGAAGAGTTGCCCGAGATTTTCCAACACTTTTTTTTGTACCGAAACGTGTGTATATATGGGTGGAGAAATATATTTGGAGACAGAAAGAATTGGTTTTTTTCAGTTTCCTCATAATTTTTTCCACGTTTTCTACAATTTTGTGCAATTGATGGGGTGGAAATGGGAAAATGGGAGGAACAATGAAGTTGTAAACGTGTGCGTAGTTGAGTCGGAAAATTCGAGATTTCTTTATTGTTTATTTTAGAATTGATGTCGAATTTTACTACCCCGATAATCTGGAATTTATGAATTATGGAAAATTCTAACTCTGATATTCAAATTGAACAAAATTGAAAATTTTTATTTTTACGAACTGAACAATTTTGGAGATTGAAGCTTTAGTTTTTAATGAAAATATTGAAAGAAAAAAATACTTCATTCATAATTTAAAATTATGTTAGTATTATTTTGGTTTTAAACTATGCTATGAATTCAAAATATTCCACATTCGAATGTTATGAATAAAAAATCGAGTCATACGAAAATTGATTTATTAATCGATTTCATTTAGTTTTGGATTTATTACTTTATATACTTTCAAAAATTAAAAAGAAAATTGAACTATTGGAAAACAGTTTTCCATTTAATTTTTTTAATTGATACTGAAATATGCTTTTTGAAATTTTTTTGGAAAGTTTTTGTTAAAAAGTTTTTCGTAAAAGTTTTTGTTGCAAAGTTTTTGTTGAAGAGTTTTTTGAAACAGTTTTTGTTGAAAAGTTTTTTGAAACAGTTTTTGAAACTGAAAAATGGTTTTTAAAAAATTGTTGTTGAAAAAGCTTTTTTCGAAAAACCGTTTTTTCATTAAGTTTTTCAATTGAAATTTAAAATTAAAGAGTCACTAATCGATGTAATATAAGAAAAAATTCCTTTTTTTCTAATTTTGAATCATAATAAATTTTTGTCCAAAGATATAATAAACTATTGAAAATTCGAATGTTATTATATAATAAAACTCGCAAGCAATACACTAAATTTTATGAAAAAATTTCAATATTTTATTTAAAATTTCGATATCTTAATATGACGAAAATTTTCAAAATTGCTGGAAAGAGAAACAAGTTCAAATTCTCGTTCTAAAATCTCTACAAATACACTGAAAATCCGCATTTTAAAATTAAAAAAATTAAAAATTAATTGTTCAATACATATTTACTTAGGTAAAATTATTTAATTTAATGAACTAGAATAAACCCAATCACAAAAATTTTAACTGTTCAAGGAAACGAAAATTTCGGAATTTGATTCGATTCTTGAAATGTGAGAAACTACGACGTTTTCTAGAATTTTGAAAAGTAATTCGAATTTTGAAATTGAATAAATCTTTTATATTTATTAGTCAATATCATTATTATTGAATACATATTTTTTATTATACTTATTATTTATGTAGCTGATTCATGATTTAATAAAATTTAAATTTAATTAAAAAAATGAAATTTAATGAAATAAAAATTCCTTTATTATTAATAATCCATCTTGTTTATTTTACTGATTTATAATTTTTTCAAATTCAACGAAAAACACTTTTAAATTTGTATTCGAAACGAAATTTTTTAATCCAGAAAAGTTTTCGAAAACTGATTGAATTTTGAAAATTAATTAAATAAAATCCCTGAGAGTAAAAAATATTGTTTAATTATTAAGAATACTTTGAAATTTTATAATTAATTTAACAGTCCAGAAAAATCAATTCAACAACAATTTTTTAGAAGTTCATCGATTTTCGTTGAATATTAATATACTTCAGAGCGTAAGACAAATTTGTTAAAAAAAAAGTGCTTTTTATTTAGATTTGGAAATTAGAAATTCGTGAATTTTAATGACGGAAGTCATTCATAGATAAGCTTACGATGGAGAATAATAATTGTGTACACGGTGTTTATTCATTCCCATTGAAAACCTTCATGAATTTTAGGCTGCTTAATTTATGTAAGGAAATAAAAAAAAATATTTAAGAACTCAAAAAATACTCTTCGATTCGTAGATACAAAAAAAAACAAATAAAGTTTAATTTGTAAATTCTCACATAAAATATAACTCGAAATAAGAATATTGCGAATAAAATAACAATTTTTATTTACAAATGCTGTAATTTTGAGAACGAAAAATTCAAAATGATCTCACGAAGATTTTGATGTAACAATAAATTATTTTCAGATTTTTAAAAATTAAAATCCCTACTAAAAATTGCAGTGTTGGAATTTTATTAATATTTTTATTTTTATACTTTTGGAAAATGAAATATTTAACTGATGAAAATCCTAAAATTCTGAGATCTCTTTTCGAAATCGAAAAAGTGGTAAAATTACGATTTTCAAGTTCTGAAATGTATTATGTATCAATAAATTATTTTCAGGTTTTGAAACCTGAAAATTTGATGTCACAAAATTTTACTGTTAATTGAAATTCAAAATATCTTTTAGTTAATGTAATGCTCTTAGTTTTAAGTTTTGAAATTTTCGATGTAACGATACATCAATTATTCAAATACTTCGAAAACTGAGAATTCGTATTCAGAAAAATTTTTTCATTATTTGAAACTTGAAAAATTTTGCAGTGAATAAAAAAATGAAAAAATTGATCGAAACTCAAAGATTTGAAATTCACTTTTCAAAATAAAAAAATTAATAAATCGTACAAATTTGAAGGTTAAAAATTCACGATGTAACAATAAACTATTTTCAAATTCTAAGAAATTATATGAGTTGCTAAAAATGTAATCGTTGATCTAAATTGTAAAAGACTAGAATTGGAAAACATTTTCTTGATGTTCATTTTTTTGTTATAAATATGAAAGTAATGCTTTTTGGAACTAAAAAACTAGAAAACCCCAAATCAGAAATTTTGACTAATAGAAATTCTAAGATTTAAAAATCACTCTTCAAAATCAAAAAAATTTATAAATTGTACGAATTCCAAATTCACAAATTCACGATGTAACGATAAATTATTTTCAGATTCAGAAAGCTGAAAATTTGATGTTACAAAATTTTACTGTTAATTGAAATTCAAAAAATCTTGTGAATGAAATACTTTTAGTTTTTCTACTTTGTTATCAATAAAACTAATGCTTTTTAGAACCGAATACTTGAAAACTCAAATATTTTAACCGATCAAAGTTGTTTTTTTTCAATTTTCGATTTATTAATACATAAATTATTCAAAGATTTCGAAAACTTAGAATTTGTATTTGAAAAGATTGTTTTGTTATTTGAAATTCAAAAAATCATGCATTGAATAAAAAAATGAAAAAACTGATCGAAATTCTGGGATTTGAAAATCACTCTTCAAAATCAAAAAATTTACAAATCGTACGAATTCCAAGTTTAGAAATTCACGATGTTACAATAAATTATTTTCAGATTCTGGAAACTGAAAAATCACTTCTAAGAAATTTTATTTTCGATCGAAATCAGAAAATATAAAGATAAAAACAAATTCCATTTTAATCCTCATTTTTCTATGAATAAAACTAATAAGGGAGACCGGGGTTACTCCGGACACGAGGCCAGACCGGGCAACTTAAATATCTTATAAACAAACAATTATTTCGATCCATGGATTGACTTTGTAAACGCGCTTTCATGTGACAGACAGGCGTCAGTTAGATGACGCTGAGTCAATTAAGTTTGGCGTCAATCGTGTTCATTTCAAAACGTGCGCGTTTTTTACTGTAATTTTTTTTTCAATTCTCTGATTTTTTTGGTATATTTGATTTCTGTGCATCGTAACGACGGTCTGGTTAGTGTTTTGAAAAGTTCATATCGTGCTGAATACAGGGATTATTCAGTGTTTTCGATTACGTGTAAAATAAAATTATTATTGCATCTCGAAAATGAATTGTCTGTGTAGGGCTAGACCGGACAAAAAAGGGGGGGGGGCTAGACCGGACACATAATTTTCGACTTTTCATCAAATTCAAAATACTTTTACGACTAACGTTTATTATATGTAGCGAAACAATCAAATAATTTTCAATAAAGACTCTAAAGTCAGTTTCAGCATCAGTAATTTGTTACAGTAGGGCGCCAAGTTTCCAGACAGTACCTATATTCCCGGCGAGCAGGATTATGTCTCACGAAAGGTTGAAATCAACAGACAGTCCATTCGAACATGGTTTCATTTTCAATTTTAATTTTAAATGATGATTTTAATAATTTTATTTTATTAATTTTAATAACTTTGGATTCAATTTTATAATGTTAGAATTTGTAAAAATATTCTACAGTTTACAAAGCTCAGAAAAAGTGCTAAATAATAAATAGGCAATGTAACTCGATTATAATTTTATTTGAAATGTTGCTTACTTTTTATAAACAAATGTTACTCAATCAAAAATGATTTCTTTTTTTTTGGCAAAAGAATAAGAGGCATGCTCGTGACTTTGTTGATCGCTCGCGTCAAAACGCGTTGCGTGCTTTCAATAAAACGCCGATTACTAATGTACTATTGCAACAATCAACACAATTTTTTGACAAAAACTTCTTCAAATAGTCCTGAACAAATCACCCGCTGGAAGTTTTACCTAACAATTTCATTTGTGTGAAAATTTTGCTGTCCGGTCTAGCCCCACGTTTTCTGAAATTTTAGATTTTGGGTTGGTCACTTCATCGCGACTTGGTACAAAAACTAATGCATATTTTTCCAAATCGCAAATTGGGAATTGTAGCCGAAGGTGTTGAAGCTACACAACAGTATATATAACTTGGGTAAAGACCTAATTGTAATGGGTGTTTTTTTCAATTTCCAAAAAGCGTCCGGAGTAGCCCCGGTCTCCCCCCTACATTTTCGAATTGAAAAATCTCAACTCGGAAATTTTCACTGATCGAAATTCTGGGATTTGAAAATTACTCATCAAAATCAAAAAATTAATAAATCGTACGAATTCTAACTTTAAAAATTCGCGATGTAAAATAAATTATTTTTAGATTCTGAAAACTGAAAATTCATTGCAAAAAAATGTTATTTATTCACATTTGCTAAAAATCGGATATTTGAACGTGAATTTTTAGCGAATTGTGAATAAAATATCGTATTGCGAGTTTTGGAAATTGCTTCTGTATTGCGAGTTTTGGAAATTGCTTCTTTTGACGAAACGATTACAACCCTCGGCTTCGCCTCGGGCTGCAACCTTTCGTTTCGTCAAAACAGGCATTTTCAAATCTCGCAATAATCTACTATTTCCATCGAAATCAGAAAATACTAAGATGAAAACAACTTTCATTATAATCCTCACTTTTCTATGAATAAATCTAATACTTTTTCGAACTGAAAAATCTCAACTCGGAAATTTCCACTTATCGAAATTCTGGGATTCAAAATTCACTTTTCACAATCGAAAAATTCTTTCTTTCTGTTCTGTGCCTTCGTCTAAGTTTTTTGGATGTGTTTATTTTATCATATGGAAATTTTTATTGGTAAAATTTTACATGTAATTGATTTTTCGATGCATATTCTTATCAACCCAGATCATGAGTAAAAAACCTGATGCATTTTTAGACCCCAAACGGCCTGTTTTTGTACTTTGAACTGCCGACGTCGCGGATTCCACTTTTTTTGACTTATTTTTTTATCGGCCATCGTCGAAAAATAATTCATATAAGTTTTTTGCCCCCAGACCATCGATTTATCAGCACGTCCTTGATTATCGTATTCATGAATCGCGAATTTTCCAAACATCCGGGTTCCCGTATACAAAAAAGCCGAGTTACCGAATCTCTTTGTCAGAATATGTTAATGTTAATTTCGTCGATGTCAAATGTCAGAATTCACGCGGGACAATGTTTTGCGAATTTCGCATACGGCGTATCATTACGTCCGCCGTGGGCTTCAGTCGAGCTCACGCGCTCGCTCTAAATCCACCAATAATTATTAAACGCGCATCTACGCCAAGGAATCCTTTGTCGCGGCCGGAAAAAATCGCAACTTTTTGCATTTACAAATATATTTGCAATGCTACGCAAGTGCCGAACCGTGCGCACTACGCTTCGTTCCAAGTCGAAAATCGGTTGATAACAAGCCGATTACGGGGAGGCATCAGGAGATTAATATAAAGGATCGGCCGATTCCCGAGCTTTTTCATTTCGTCGGTTTTACTTGGCGCGAATTGGGAAAATTATGTGACTGGGCGGAATTTTCGGAAGGAAAATGGGATTCTACGATACATATCATTATCTTTTCTACGAACAAGCCGGTACGTGAATCCATGATGATGCAACATTTCACGGGAAGGCCATGGGTATGCCGATATTGGCTTGTTTTTGAGGTCATGGGGAATTTTCACATGGAGTTTTTGGGTTTTTTTTTTTTTTTTTTTTGAGAAATGAGGGGAGGGGTCGGGTGGAATTATGGGGAGTATTAAGAGATTTTGAAATTGGGTTTCGAAGGATTATGATCGAGTTGTGATTTTCTGTGAGTGATTTTCTGTGAGATGAGTGTGAGTTTCTGTTTCGTGATTTTTATTTCGGTTTGAAATTTTTATTTTTTGTGATTTTTTCATGGTTTTTAGCGGTGTTGAGGAATATTTCATTTTTTTCGAACTATGCAAAAATTTTTTAATAGTTTTTTTTTGTAGAATAAAGGGATTGGGGGGGGGGTGGATCCTGAAGTTAGGGAATATTTAAAAATTTTGAAATTGAGTTTCAAAAAATTATAATCAGGTTCTGAAAAATTGGTTACATTTCTATTTCATGTTTTTATTTCGGTTCAAAATTTTCATTTTTGGTGATATTTTCATAGATTTTAGCAGTGTCAAGAAATATTAAATTTTTTCGAACTATTTAAAAACATTTGTAATAGCTTCTTTTTGTAGAATAAAGGGGAAGAGGGTGGATCTTGAATTTTGAAAATATTTGATAATTTTGAAATTGGGTTTCGAAGGATTATAATCAAATTCTGAAAATTTGGTTACATTTCTGTAATATGGTTTTATTTCGTTCGCAATTTCTATTTTTTATGTTATTTTCATAGTTTTTAGCAGTGTCAAGAAATATTTCATATTTTTCGAACCATTAAGAAAAACTTTTGATATTATTTTTTTAAAAATAAAGGGGTTGGAGGTGGAGGCGGGGGGGGGAGGATAGATCTTGAATTTAAGGAATATTTGATAATTTTGGAATTGAGTTCCAAAGGGTTAAAATAAAATTCTGAAAAATTGGTTAGATTTCTCTAATATGGTTTCATTTCGGTTCCTAATTTTCATTTTTTATGTTATCTTCATAGTTTTTAGCAGTGTCAAGAAATATTTCATTTTTTTTCGAACTATCTAGAAATGTTTTTCAGTTTTTTTTTATAGAATTAAGGGGGTTGGGGGGGGGTGGATCCTAAATTCAGGGAATATTTGATAATTTTGAACTTGGGTTTCGAAAGTTTCTATTTATGATAATCTGAAAAATTGACTACATTTCTGTTTCATGGTTTTATTTCAGTTCGCACTTTTTATTTTTTGTGTTATTTTCATAGCTTCCAGTAGTGTCAAAAAATATTTCATTTTTTTCAAACCATTTAGAAAAACTTTTGGTAGCTTTTTTTGTAGAATTAAGGGGTTTGGGGGGAGGGGCGGATCTCGAATTCAGGGAATATTTGATTATTTTGAAATCGAGTTCTGAAGGATTATAATCAAATTCTGAAAAATTGGTGACATTTCTGTTTCGTGGTTTTATTTCAGTTTGAAATTTTGTGTGTGTGATATTTTCATGTATTTTCATAGTTTAGCAGTGTCAAGAAATACTTTATTTCGGTTTCAAAACTCTACAGAAAATCCTGAAAAAAAGGACCACCTCGAGTTTTTTTTATACATATAAACAGAATAAAGGGGTTAGTTTTGGAAATTAATTTTCGTGATTCTGAAAAGTCCAGAAATTTTGAAAATGCTCTTGTTTCAGATTTGTACTCGATTGGTTTTTCAAATTCATCTTCATATAAAATGATTTTTTTTCGTTTCACTTAGCTTTCTGCTTCCGAAAAATTCAAAATAATTTTCAAATACTGAAATCCAGCATAACAATAAATTAAAAATTATGTTTTCATATTAATTCAACGTGCGATAATTTTCACTCGAAAATATTCGGATAATCCACATAATTTCGAAAATGTTAAGACTCAAAATTAAAAAAAAAATGACCAAAATGTTTACAAAAATAGTGTAAGGGGGGAGGGTGCCAAAAGTTGGTAATTTTCGAGATTCTGAAAAATCCAGAATTTTTGAAAATGCTCTTGTTTCAGATCCACGAACACTCGATTGGTTTTTGGTACAGTCGCCTATTCCGATTATTATCATAACATTCAATTACTTATATTTCGTATTAAAATGCGGCCCAAAATATATGGAAGACAAAAAACCCTATTCGTTAAAAGGATTCATAAAGTTTTACAACATTTTTCAAATACTCACTAACTCGTGGATAGTTTATGGATGCATTGATGCAGGATGGTTCACCACGATAAGCATGGGTTGCGAGCCCATTGATTATTCTATGAACCCCTCGGCTTTGAAGGTAAAAAAATTTAATTAATTATACCGTGAAGTGCGAAAATAACAAAAAACTTGATTCAATTAAGAACAAAAACGTACATTCCAAGAAATTCTGGGAAATCGTGAAAAAAGTATGATTTTTTTTTGTGAACTTGAAAATTAAATTGTAGGATCAAGTCCGACTAATTTTTACTTTTGGAAACAATAAAAAGGGTTTCGAAAAATTTCTTTTTGCAGTTATTGTAAAAATACAAACTTCGAGATCGAAAAATTTCGTGATTTCCATGTTTTGAATAGGAATTTTGTAAATTTGTTGAATTGACTAGAAAATGAAAGTGAAAAAAAAAATCATTTCATATTTTTAAAGATAATATTATAAAGCATTTAGTAAATAACTATAACTATGTACTTCATAAGTAACAGTTATGGTAAAAACAAAAATTTCGAGATCCAAAAAAATTCGTGATTTTAAAAAAGAAATTTGGTAAATTGTAATAATTGTTATCGAAAATAATAATATCTATTAAATAATATCTAATAATAATATCTATAAAATAATAATATCTATCGATTTATCGACTATCATGAACTGCATTTTTGAGAAACTAATTGCTATAAACAAAAATTTTTTAAGTTTTGAACGATTCAAAAATTATAAAATTCAATTATTTCAAATTTTAGATCTCAATATTTTTCTAATATTTACCAAAAAATAAAACAAAAGGATGGGAAATCAAAAAATTAAAAATATAGTTACTAAATAGAATTGGCGTGAATAACATGTATATAAATAAATATTGTATGTACTTATGGTAGAAAACAAAAATTATTCTGAGCAAGAAATTTTGTAAGCTTGCTAAATTAACTAGAAAATAAAAGTCATAAAAAAAGCATTTGAAAAGTTTAAATCTAGTATAATACAGATATAAATAAAAATTTTGAAATCAAAAAAATCCGTGATTTTGATATTTGCACTAAAAAACCAAATTGCCCGCATTCTCATAAATTTTTGTTGATAAATGCAAGAAATTTCTCTTTATCACTATTATTCAGTGTTAGAAATTCACGAATTTTTGATGAAGATTTTAAAAATAATAAGTAAGAGAATTTTTGAAAAATGAACAAATAAACAAATGAAAAATATAGTTATGATTATAGATTTAACTATTCAAATATTTTGGATGAACAATTTTCAAAATTGCACATTATTGTTACAATAAATGATAAATTTGCACCAATAAATAGAATTTACTTCATTCTTACGTAGTTATAATTGAAAAAAATAGAAATTTTTTCATAACATTTCTAATTTTCTTGAATAATCAAAAAGTTAAACGATTAACACTTTTCATTAATGAACGTGTAATTAAGACATTTATTTTTAAAAAATTCTTCAATTGTACATACATCACTAAGGAAAATGACAAATTTGAATTATCATTAATAATTAATTAGTCTATACAAATAAAGATCATTTTTCTAAACATGAAGTAAAAAAACTCGTGACTAAAAATCCAATACAACAAATTTAATTTGTTGATTGATAAATTTTTTATTTTACTTTCTAGTGTTTAAAACAACTTTTTATAAGATTTTACATATTTTTATGTATAGTATTGAAAAACAAATTTCGTAAGCTACGAAAGATTCGTTCTGGAAATTTTTGAACTTGTAAAATGATTCAAATTTATGAGCATGGAGAAAAACTCAGCGCTGGGACAGCGAATTATTCCAGTGAATAATGTGGCACAATTTTTTGCTGTGCGAGCGAATATTCTTTTCTGAGTTGTTTTTGAATTACGTAAAGCACTGGTTTAAATCGATGAATACGGATTCAATATATGTTTCAGGTTTTTTTTATAATTTAGAAAGTATTCTTATGTAAAAAAATGTATAAATATGATTTTATATTAAATCATTCAAACTTCTAAGCTAAATAAATAAAGTACTAAATAAAAAAATCGATAGTAAATAAATAATTTTAATAAAATCATATACAAGTTTTTAACTTGTAAAACTGCAAATGTTGCAAAATATTTTATTTAAAATATTTCAATTTTTAAACTATTCTTACGTAAAATATATGAGAATAATTTTTCCCATTGAAATCGTAACGTTATAATATAAATATTTTGCAGTTATTAATAAAGATGATGAAAAAACTGAAGATTAAATAAAATATTTGGAATAGCGAAAAGAAATAATAAATAAATAAAAAACAAAAGTTGATAATAATTTGAATAATTATGTAACTTTTCAATGGGTAAAACTGTAATTGCCAGTTAAAATTTTACATAGTTCCAAAACTACATTCGTTGAAAAATATTTTATTGCTCGCCGAAATTGAAAATTTCATCGAAAACTCAAAAATTCTGAAATAATTAAAGTTTTTTCTGTCACTTTCATATAAATGCACTTTTATCGAAGATAATTCGATTCTTTTACATTTCTTCAAATATATTAATTTTCGTGAATACAAACTTTTGTGGCGAGAAACTAAAATTTTAACTAAAAATTTAATCTCGTAGCAAGTTAACATTACAAAAATGCAAAGAAACTAGTGAAAATATTTTGTACTGCTTTTTTTTCATTTTTAAAATAGTATTTCTGGGGAAAAAAAAGCAAAAGAATTGCGTTACGAATTTTCCGGGCAATCTATATCGAAAAATTTGCGGTTACAGAGAAATCGTTTCGTTAAATATAACATTGTTATTCGCTGTCCAAGCAAATTTTTCCATGGCCCAGCGACCCAATTTCTTCTGCAATTGTTTATAAAAAGATAAAAAATGGCTTTCAAAGAATTGAAGATAAATTTTAACGAAAACGAATTTTATTTTTTAAAAATAACTTGTTCCTGATAAATAAGTATCTATTTATTATAATAGTAATCCTACAATTCAAAATTCTCGAAAACTGTGAAGTATTGCAAGAAAAATATTCTCATCGGTTACAAATTAAAATTGCTTCAAATCGCAAATTTGTTGTAATAAAATATGACAAAAAACCTAGAAAAATACTCTAAAATATTTGTTTTTCATAAAGAAATATCTCAAACTTATCAATAAAATAATTGATAACTACTTTCTCTATAAATATTGCGATAAAAATAAATAATAAATATATCATTACTTTATAAAATACGATATAAAACAACTTTATACGCAGTTGGCCAATGTAATGTGGTGGGTGTACATGCTGAAAGTCGTGGATTTAATAGAAACCGGAGTTTTTGTATTGAGGAAAAAAAACCAGCAAATATCTTTTCTGCATTTGTACCACCACGTTTCGACGATGGTCATTGGATATTTGAGCACAAAATACATCGCCGGTGGAATGGCCACTTTTTCGATGTTAGTCAATTGCTCCGTTCACGTGATCATGTACACGTATTATTTCTGCAGCAGCCAAGGAGGACTCGTTGCTAAATTAGTCGGCTACATCAAGCCGTACATTACCATCATACAAATGGTAAATTCAAAGTTTATGGACAATATATATTCTTGTTCTGCTCTGTCAGTAGCCCATACTGAAAAAATCTAATTAGAGAAATGGTCAGTTTTCCAATTGGATTTCCAGTTGGAAATACAACAAGATTTCTAGTTGGAAATACAAGATTTCCAGTTGGAAAACTGACCATTTCTCCAATTGGATTTTTTCAGTAGGGGCAATAAAATAACAAACAATTAATAAATGATTACTCGGAGCTACATTTTTAAAATTTCATCATATTTTTCCAGGTGCAATTCGTAATTCTAATGGTTCACAGCGCGCAATCTTTGATGCCATCTTGCAAAGTTCCTCGTTTGCCTGGCAGTGGAATGATCGTGAATTTGTTGATTAACTTTTACCTTTTCTACGACTTCTACCAAAAAAGTTACATCAAAAAACTCAAAACCAAGTAAAGTCATGTATTTTGATTTTTGTAATAAATGGAAATCGATCAAAGTTGTTTTTCTTTTCACTATTTTGCGAGAAATAAATTGATTTCAAATTTATTATTGTAATTCACTGCAATTTGAAATCTGCATTAGTAACAAAAAGAATTTGAAAATTTGCAATTTTCATATTTTGGACAAGAAATTTTGATAGTTCGAATCATACGATCATATGAAATAAAATATACGAATTCATTCAACAGATAAAAAACGTAGATTTTAAATTCAAAAAAATCATGAACTTTCCATATTTTAGGTAAGGAATTTTTAAAATTGTTTTTGGTTTTGTTTGTTATTAAAATAAATGTAAATTCACATTAATAAACAGAACTTCAATCAAAATTTCCAATTTTTTAAATTTCTTCTATTATTTTAATTAAATTTATTCTAAATAAATTCGACGGAAAAAATCAGATTTGAAAATTGATAAAACATAAAATTTCGAACAATCAATTTTTATTAATTAATACAAATTTACCTTCTTCATCATTTTTTCAAAGATACGACGAATTTTTGTTCTCTTTAGGATGTCATTTGACATAATTTTTTTCCACTCAAAAAAAAAAAAAAAAAAAAAATAAACACTTATCTGCAGTCAATCGTGTATTTTCTCAACAATAATTTTCGTCATAAAAAATTTGAACGTCATCTAAAACCAACTTTGCAACTTTCATGAGCCCCAAATTAACAATTTTTCTTTAACCTCAACAAATACGCATGTAGGAAAATAAAAAAACGCATTCTCCCACGAACAGATCGACCAAAATACTTTTTCATCAAATTGCTAATTCAAAAAGTGCGAAAAAAAAGCAATACAGTTTAAATGTCATTCACAGGAGTTCATTCAGAATAAACAAAAAAAGGTTTCCGTAGTAAAAAACTTGAAGGCAATACAGTTTATTGAAAAGAAATAGAATTCACGAGTCCAGATCGTCTGCGCTGCTCACGCATTTTGCGATTTCGATGCCAATTGCTTTTGCCATTGGGGGTGGAACAGCGTTTCCAATTTGGATGTGTTTATGCGTAACTTGTCCGTAAAAAACGAAAGTGTCCTTGAATCCCTGAGAGCGTGCACATTCGCGAACACTGACAACTCGGTTGTCGCGAGGATGCAAAATATGACCCTAAAAAAAAATAGAATTTCACGCGTATTTTTATTCTGGAAACGCGAACTGCAAATATCAAAAAACCTAATAATCAATATTTTATAAAGATTTATAATTAATTCTGGTGGAATGATTTTTTTTTTTTTTTTTTTTTTGTGAAGATGAAAAAAATTATCGAAATTCTCAAAAATGTAGTAAATGGAGTTCAGAATTCTTAATTCCACTAACTCAAAAGTAAAAAAGTTATAATTACAAATGTTTAGCTGTACCAGTAATGTAACGGTAATTTTTATGTTATATTACCAAAAAACAGTCTTACCTGTTTTCCCATTGGCTCGGGATTGGTGATGGTAGTTTTGCAATGTCCATCCCAATCGAGCCTTCCGTACAATCCTGACCAATTGTTGTTGCGGTTCGCAGAATGAGGCAAACACCGTGGAATTAACGTGCTGTTATTTTCATCGCGATCTGCGCGAGTGCAACGACCTCCTTCCTGGACACACTGACAAACTCCTGTCAAACCCTTAACGTTGTATTTCTCCTTACTCATTTTGTCCTCATATCTGTACACACTGCAAACAATTTTTTTGTTTATACAATTTTCCAAGCATTTTACTTTCAACTTCATAAATTTTTTAGGAAAAATCCGAAATTAGTGGACAATTGAGAAGTTGCATCAATTTTTTAAAATTTTCTTTTCTTTTTGTCATATCTCAAAAATTGATGGAAACGCATAGTTTTAAAAAATCTGACAAAGTGACGTCATTTGCATGCTCAGTATATCTATGTATACAGAATCAAAAATTCACATATTTTTTGAAATCATCATTTTTCAAAGTAACAAAAAAATACATATAGATTTTTTTTCCATGCAACTTCCCAACTTTCTGTAATTTAAACATTTTTAGAGTATTCTGCTTTTTTTTAATTCAAAGACATTAATTTTACGTACAGTTTGTTGAGCACTTTTCCATTACTCAAACGAAGAGAAATATTTGGTAAATCTCGCCAGTCGGCTCCCCTTTCACAGGGAATTCGGGCGATGCGAGCTTCCACGATGGGTGCCATTTCTTTGCAGATATGATCGCGCAATTTCTTGGAGCCTTTTCTTGCCTTTAAAAATTAAAAGAAAACCCTACAGCTTAATTTATATTTTTTTATTTATTGAATATACAGCTTAGATTATTCTCAATCTTTTGTTTTAAGCGTTTTCTTGTAGTGAATTCTATTTAAATAATGTGCGTCATTCAACTTTTATTATTTAACGTCATTTAACAACAATCATTGAACATCATTCATTTAACATCAATCATTAAACAACTATCATTCAACATCATGCATTTAACAATAATTATTCAATATTCAACTAATATCAATTATTGAACAACGATCATGCAACATCATCCATTTAACAACAATTATTCAACATCATTCATTTACCAACAATCATTCAACATAATCCATTTAATAACACTCATTGAACAACAATCATTCAATGTCATCCATTTAACAACAATCATTTAAAGTCAATCATTTGAATGATGTTAAATGATTGTTATTGAATGGATGATATTGAATGATGGTTGTTTAATGATTTATGTTAAATGAATGATACTGAATAATTGTTGTTAAATGATTGTTGTTCAATGACAACATCCATTCAATAAAAATCATTTAACATCATTCAGTTTTTTAAAAATTTGGTATTAGCTTACATAAATTTTTGAATTTTTCTTAACTTACAATCCTTTGGAAATGAGTCATTGCTTCCTCTTGGTAATCCATTTCTGAGTTGCTCCAGCCGTTGGGAATTTTCGGAAGATCGGACATGGCATCCCAGACCGTGATGGTCCTGTAAGGTGCTGAACCAGTCCAGCTGCAGTTTGTGTAATACTAAACAAAGAAATGAATAGTTCATCTTTGTATTGAATATAAATAATGAAATATTGAAAATTAAACAAAGTAAGTAATTTAACCTAATTTCACTAGGTGAAACTTCTTACGTCCTACCATAGTACCATTTTCAAGAAGTATCGAGAATATAAGCTAAGCTGGTTCTGGTCCAGAACTGGCTTAGCTTAACTACTATATCAAAATTAGTCCTTCCCAGTTAAAAATGATGCTATTAATGGTTACAAATTATACTATCTTGGGACATAAGAAGTTTCACAAAGCCCCGGAGCCAGAATCAGCTTAGTTCGTATACTTTATACTTCTTAAAAATTTTATTATGGTAGGAAATAAGAAACTCAACTTTGTTACATTTCAAAATGGTAAAAAATCAGAAAATTTCTGCACATTCTGAAATTTGTAAAAATGAAAAATCTCTAAAAGTTATAAATTTACATAGATTTACAAAATCAGAAGTTGACAAAATATCGATAACTAACGATATGTCACAAATTTATAAGGTTATAAAATGTCATAAAATTACGAAGTGAAATTTCAAACTGGTAAAAAATCAAAAACTTTCTCCAAATTCTAAAATTTTTAAAATTGAAAAATTACTAAAATAACTAAAAATTTACAAAATCATAAGTTGACAGAATACTGCAAAATAACGGAATGTCACAAAATTACACTATTCCATATATTAGGAAAACTACATTTTTTACTAAAGTACATAAGTTCACAAAATCTCTGAATTTCAAAGAATAAGAATATGTTATAAAAGTACACAAAATGGTTAAATTTCTCAAAATCACAGGATTTATCAATCACAAAATTTCTTAAAATTACAAGATTACAAAATATTTATTACTAGCCAAAAATCTAGCCAAATTTATGTGTATTACATAATTTATTTCCATGTACATATTTGATGAAAAAAAAAGATTTAAATTTCATTATCTATCAAGCATAATTTTTCCCAATAAAAACTATACCTTAAACTGTAAAATGAATAAGCGGAAAAAACCGTTTGTGCAGACTTTCTAATTAAAAACAAAATCTAATCCTAAAAGATTTCCGATTTTCTCTCACCCGTCTTCCATCCACATTTATATTGGAAAGACTAGCTGTTTCACGGAATGAATGAGTTGGCTCCGGAAACGGAGGCAAAGTCTCGCCTGGAGCAGCTGCCATAATGATGACCCTGCCAACAATAAAAATTAATTAGCCCTTCAAAAAAAAACCATACAGGGTGCGCCACCAAAATCCGGACAAAAAACCATTCAATATTCCCGCGATAATATGCTTCAGAAAGATATCGCTTTCAGTGTCTGAATACC
>JAPYZL010032636.1:0-27080 GCA_030522825.1 Platygaster orseoliae | reverse complement strand
AAATTGGCCGTAAAAATTTACCGATCTATCAAAACCCAAATCTGTCTATATAAAAAAGTTGCGTGTTATGTTTAGCTTTCAAACGGTATCTTGCATTCGTTGATATCTTTATTCAGTAAAAAGTTACAGACCAAAAACAAAACCCGGCTCACAACCCAGCCCTCTCCCCTAATATCTATTTGGAAATTCTAAGAATTTAATGCAATATATTATTTTATAATCATAGTAATGAATTTCTGAAAAATGTTCACAATCGTCCAGTGCACAATAACTCGTGCACAATTAACACCATGCAATGAGGATTCAATTTTGTTAAAAATCTGAATAATTAAGATTCTAAGATTCTAATTATAGCATAAATTCCTAAAATTTATTGCCATTAATTATAAATTCCAGAATTATAATTATGTATTTTTGAAAAATGTGCACAATCGTTCAAATTTCGGAAATTTCATGGTATAAATTTTTGATTTCATAATTGTAGAAATGAATTTATAAAAAATGTGAATAATCGTCCAGTGCACAATAAATACAGTGCTTGATAAAATCGTGCACAATACTGACACCATGCAAAAAAATTGTAATTGATAAAGAATATTATTAATTAGGATTTTAAGGTTCTAATTATGGCACGGTATTCCAAAAATTTTTTATGCCACAAATTTTCAATTTTAAAATTGTAGTAATGAATTCCTGAAAAATGCTAACAATCGTCCAGTGCACAGTAAAAACAGTGCTTAGTAAAATCATATACGACATCATGCCATTAAGATTGTAATTAATTAGGAATCTGATTAATTAAGATTCTATGTATATGATTTTAATTGTGGCATAATATTGCGGAATATTTATGACATGAATTTTTAGCTTCATAACTATAGTAATGAATTTCTAAAAAACAAGCAAAATTGTCCAGTGCATGATAAATACAGTGCTCAATAAAATCGTGCACAATTGACAACATGTCTTATTTTACATTAACAAGATTTTCAACTTTCCAACCATATTCTGACGCAGTAATTTTTCCCTCTTACCCCGAAACGAACGGAAAAGGTGAATAATTCGGTCGGTGGTCAAACAATAATCTTGGACAAACGAGGTGGTGCCTAGAAAATTACAAGCTCGTTCTCGCCACAGCGATACTACGTGAATCCGGGAAACATTTAATATAAGCTCAGCGACGAAAGCGTAGATCTCGTTGGCTCCGGAAATTCAATATCGTTAGTCCCTCGCGATTAAGTGCGCCGAGTATCTCTCCACAATGCGTTTCGTGACTCGGAGAATTCCTTTTTCAAAAAGCTCGGGATCCCGAGCTTTCGCCGCCGAGTGAATTTCACTTCGTAACGTTGTACCGTTGCATTAAGGAAATGTGTCACTCGCATTCGGAACGGTCCAAACGCGTCGAAAATTTCCACCGTGCTAGATGTTAATTCGGAAATTTTCGCGTGCCAGGGTTATTTACGAGGACGTGGTACCCGCAAGACGCGGGAATTCGGAAAAGCCGGAGAGTTGAGAACAAGTTTCCGTGGGTTTTGTGAGGTAGGAAATGTTGAGGGTTTCGGTGTATTTGGAGAAAGAGTTTTGTTGGGATTGAAAAGGTTTTTTGTGTGGGATTTGTGGTTTGGGAGATAAAAGTGGAATTGCAGTTTAAAAATTAAATATCTGCGAGTTTTTTGACAGAAGTTTCAGATAAAATTGCTAAACATGTGGGTGTATCTACGTTATGTAGAGAAATTCCAGAGATGAATTTGTATCAAGAATAAAAATTGCCATTTAGCAGAGCGATTTAGATTTTTCTAAAAATATAGACTTTCATGATATGATTATTGGAATATTTGAAAATATAATTTCGTAAAAATGAAATAGGTTTTTGCATTATGTAAAAATTTATAGTTAGCAGGAAAATCAGGGACTACATAATTAAAAGTCAAAATTTTTAAGTTCATGTAGTTGCTCAAAGGAGAAATTCAGAGAGAGAAAATCGGCGTTACGTCGTCGAAAAACGTGTCTACGCCAGAAACCGCGACATAAATTACACCGCGATTCGTATTTTGGCTAGACATCGCCATGCAAATTGAATTACATAACGCGAAAATAATGTTTCTTGAACAGGACAGTGGCTTTTCTCAGAAGTAGCATGTTTTCCATCGATGGGAAATTTCAAGTGATTTAGTGGGAGATCATTTTACAGCGTTGCTAATGACCATAACTCAGAGGAGTAATTAGGTGATGGTTACATATTAGGCACTTTGAGAAAAAATATGAATACGTTGAGAACCATTGTTCTATGGAAAAAAACGTTAATTTTAAAATTGATGTATTCATTGATTTTTGTAGGAAATTCGAAAACCTCTGCAAACGACGAAAAAACCGCATTTAAATATCGAAAATCTATTTTTACTGAATGGGAGTAAGTTTCATCGTACGTCGAATGTTAATCATTTTGATTAATTTAGTCGAAATCATGAAAATTTCAAAGCTTCGAAAATTTTTTAAAAATTTCATAGTTCGTTAGTTATCCTATATTCGTGAAATTTATAGTCTTAGAAAAAGTTTATGAATATTGTTGGTTAAGAAAAATTTTGATTTCTTTTTTAAAAAATTTCTTTTCACTCAGAAAATAGTCGATAATTCGAATAATTCTGAAAAACTCATAAAAATTTCATCATAAAACTCATGAGATTGTCGATAATCATGTAAAATGTTCTGAGTTAATCTAAATTCAATAAATGATAATAAACTTCGTACATCATGAAATCTTCTGATGATTCCTGAAATCTACAGAAATTGTGGGAAAATCCTAATTTTTTCGAGTTTCGAAAGACCTTCATTGTAAAACGATATTCAATCTTTTTGTGAATTTGAAAAAAATTCAGAAATTTCAGCAATAATGAAATACTTAAAAAAAATCTATAATTTCAATGATCATCAGTATTTATAAAAAATTCGAAAAATTCGATAGGGCCTCACAACTTTTCTTCACTCAAAAAATAATGATGAAATTTGTGTATCAATAAATATTTTGATGATTCCTAAAATCTACAGAAACTGTGTAAAATTTCTAAATTTTTCAAGTATTTGAAGACCTTCCTTGTAAAAACATATCTTATCGTTTTGAGAACTTGAATAAAATTCAGTAATTTAAGCAGTATGAAAAAATTTAAAAAAGTCCATAATGTTAATGATCGTTATAACATAATAAAAATTCGAATAATTCTGTAGGGTCTCACAATTTATCGAAACTCAAAAAATAATATTCAAATAAGATATGTATGTCAATAAATATTTCAATGATTCCTAAAATCTACAGAAACTGTGTAAAATTTCTAAATTTTTCGAGTATTTAAAGACATTCCTTGTAAAAACATATCCAATCTTTTTGAGAGTTTAAATAAAATTCAATAATTTCAGCATTATGAAAACTTAAGAAAAAAATACATAATCAATGGTCATGAGTACATACTTATAAATTTTTCGAAAAATTCTGTAGTTTTACAAAACCTTGGCACATGTTTTAGAAGAAAATTTTTTATATTTTTAAAATCTGTAGCATTCAAACAAATTTTTTGTTCAGTGATACAAAAATGAAGAATGAAAGTCCATAATTGCACAATTTTTTGTAAAACAAAAGAGTCATGAATAATTTCCAAGATAGCTTATGATTTTGAAATATAAGGAATATCTGTAGTAGAAAAAAAAACGATATATGATAAAATATATATTTCATAAAATTCTGAAAATAAATAATCATTGATAACAAACCCTCTAAAAATTCTAAGAAACATCAAACCCTAACCAACCATCCACATACAAAATAAAAAGAAACGAAATCAAAGTCAATTCATATTTCGTTATTGCCGTTTCATAATTTATTCCGAACTTTTCATGCATCTCTGTAATAGTTTACCACAAGTTAACCGATTAGCGTAGGTGTGAAGTTGTTACTAAAAAGTTTCGTAAATCGAATGAGTAATACCTCGATCTGCTTTAGCACATCAGAACATTTAGAAAGTCATCGATGAAAGCAGAGAAAATCGCACAGTATTATAAGGCGCGATCTCTCTCTCGAGGCGGCATCGAGGCACGTGGCCCAAGCTCTGTTGAACTGCTCCAGTGACATTAAAAAGGCACACCCCGACGACCTAGGATCTCGGTGGTCCCTTTTACGGCCCGCTCGTAAGTGACAGTAAAAAGCAAAGAACTAGGCAAAAGCATACAATTCCTTCGAATAAAAACAGATGTTAAAAAAAAAACATCTTGCTTTCTATGTTGAAAAACCTCAGCAAATGGCTCCTGAACGAAAATGATTTCTATGGTGATACAGTGAAATATCACTTCAATTATTTTACATGTATTATTTATATTTGTATAACATAATTTTTGATATACGAAGCGAAAAAACTGTACCTATAAATGTATCGCTAAAATTCATGTAATATTGTAAAATCTACGATAAGTTAAATAAATGCCCAATCATAAAAAAATATATACAGTGTTTAACATATACTATTATAATACATTTACTATTTATGTAATAATTACTTTCTATGTAATATATTTGTTACATATCATATATATTAAAACCTTACAATATTTATATTACACACTCTGTATACAACTTAATATGAATTCGCATTTACAAATGTCAGTTTTTTCAAACACTTGTATTTTTTTCTGATAAGTTAATTTTTTTGAACCCTTCCATTATTGAATTAACGTACAATTCGATCTGTTTTCATAGAATGATGAACCATGGTAATTGAACCTTGATCAGGCAGCCCGGGACTCGCTATTATTTTCATAATTTAATCATATTTCCCACGTCTACCAGTGACACGCGACAAACGTTCAAAAAAATACTCCTTCACTATCTTGTTCGAAGCTGTCGCACTAAGTGTCAGAGTCCAAAATTACGACCATAAATACGTTATTTGACGTCAATCACATCACCAGACATCTGTCGATAAATCTTTGATGCTGGTATTCTCAGTAGCCCAGCATAGTGTCGACGACACGGGAAATTCTATTAGCAGGAATTACGTGGTTACGGTTCCAGCACGTGTACTAACGTTTTTTTGAATTGTATTTTATTTTTAGCAGTTCATTGGTTTTCTTAAAATAGAACTTTTCATGGTTATTGGTCGTGTTTTTGATATATTATCGTCTTCTTTGTAATAGGAATGAATTTTTTTTAGTTTTGATTGGTACGATTTTTTAATTATAAAAATTTTAAATGGTGTTCTATTTTTGAAAGATTTTTTGATGTGAAATATCATTGACACATGTAAAAATTGTTTTGAATGCTAATTTAATATGTATTTTACTGATTGTGAGTGAATGGTCGCTAGAACCAAACTTTTTTTGTTGGGCAAAGTATTCATTTTGTGGAATTCTTCCAGATTATAGATAAATATCAAATATCGATCATGATAATAGTATTGTATTTATTTATATATCATATAACTAGACGGTTTGTTATCATATTTCTTTGAAATTTTATACGAATACGAGTATTTCTTCTATTTTTTAAACATAATGAATTATTTCAAAAGAATGTAAAATTTGCAACGAATCTTAATTATTTGGCTAATTTTCCAGAATATTTCGAAGACGATTAACAGTTTGTAGTATTTTCAGAATTTGAAAATTCACAAAAGTAAAGAATCACTCACTGCTTTAATGATTGTCAGTCATGTTCAAAAATCCAAAAAATATGTAGAGTTTCAGAAAGCCTTTGGGAGTTTTCTAAATAATGTTAAAAATTTTATGTTATTTGTGAAATTCTAGAATTTTTGTTAAATTTTGAAAAGTTGCTATTTTATGAAAATTTGTCTAATCCATGAATGTACTTTGTGCAGAGAAGAAAATGTTTGGTTCTAGCAACAAAATCATTCAGTAAAAAAGAATTACCCAATGTTTTGAATATGACTACTGAGGTTTTGTTTATTTAAAAATATTTTTTGTAATGAAAATTTGATATTTTAATAAATGAATGGTAGCTGGAGTCAAACTTCTTCGTTAGGCAAAATATTCATTTTGTAAAATTCTTCCAGATTTATGATTTACTTCCAGATTTATTTAATATGATATTATAATATTATTAATATCGTATTTATTTATGTATAATATTATTTTATAGTTTATTATTACATTTCTTTGAAAGATTATACGAATGTTACTTCAATTTTTGGAACTTAACAAACTTTTTAAAAAGAATGTAAAACTTGCGACAAATCTCAATTATTTGGCTGACCTGAATATTTTGAAGATGATGAACAGTTTTTAGTATTTTTAAAATTTGAAAATTTACTAAAGTAGAGAATTACTCACTGTTTGAATGATTGTCAGTCATGCTCAAAAATCCGAATAATTTATGGAGTTTCAAAAAATATTAAATAATTTTCTGAATAATGTTTTAATTTTGATTGTATTTGTATGATTCTAGAATTTTCGTTTAATTTTAAACTTCTGACAATATATGAAATTTAAGCAACAATAAAAAATATCTAAGATCTTTCATAACTCTTTAAAAGTCAGAAAATAAGTCAATATTTCTGAAAATGTTAATAAATTTTGAACGTAATGTTCATCATCACATTAATTTCTTCGAAGTATGCATTTGAAAAATTACGGAAAATCTCAGTAAGTTTATAAATCAATGACTCGATTCGTAAAGTTTATCATTTTCTGTATTATGTTTATAATACTGAAAAAACAGTAAAATTAAAGGAAATCTTAAAAAATATTGAAAAAGAAATATTAAAAAACATCAAAATTAAATATTGAAAATATCACAATAACAATAATTCATGATATCTCATTCCACATTGCGGAATTTCACAAGAAAATTTCAACGATAATTAAAGTGGAAATCGTCAGGACGCGTCAACGTAAAAAAAGTGAGTAATCTCTGAAAAATGTTTCAATATCGACATCAATCGTACACGAACGGAATTTCCATTGAAACGTATAGTTGCGTAAATGGCCGAGCGTATGCAAAGTTAAGTTGGTTGGCGCATTGTTCTTTCGCGGTTCGGGGGAATCGAAATGCCCGGGACGATTCAGCGGTAGCGAGAGAGCACTTTGTTTCAAAATCATGTCGCATTGACGTATTAATCGGCGAATTATTCAATGTGGCGCGAGCCATGAGATAGGAAATGTCGAATTCGAGTAGATGTAATTTCGCTATTGTTACGTGGCCCATCTTCTATTACGTAACTGTAAAACGATAAATTGAAATTCAAACAAATGATAGTTTTGTTCCAAAATTTTATTAATATTTTAAAATATGTTGGAAAAAAAGTTGTGCTGACGTTGTAAAGTAACATTACTTGTTTCTTGGAGCATAAAAAGTACTTATTTATCGTCTTTTTTTTAAATTCATTTTGTTGAAAATTCGATTAAACAATCCTTGATGAAAATTTATAAGACCTTATGTATGAAACAACTTATTTAAATAAACCAATTTTATTTAACTGTTTTTTTTTCAATTATTTGAAAAGTAAATACAGTGAATTATACTAAATGATGAATCGATCAATTTTTCGTACAAATCTTGATCTTTCATCTGAAAAACGAAGATATTTCGATTGCCAAAGCTCTTAGAAGAAAAAGCAAATAATAATGACAAATTATCCCCTTGACTGACGCATTGTTAGTGTGGCAACGTATTCGTATCATTACCATCATCTTTGCACGAATTACGTTATAAATCATAATGCGATCAGAAACGACTTTCGTGTAATGATCACGCAGGGAATAATGTAAAATCATTTCAACATCAGCAGATATTACATTTAAGAGCAAACTATTCACTTCGGATTCCTTGTAAATTGTTGTTGGTTCGCACTTTTCATACATTGTTTGTGAAATGCAAACATACTTCATGGGTGATTTGCTGGATTACACTCTATTGCGATTTCCTTGAACTCGTAAACCTACTTCGTTGGATTTTGATTAAGTAAGAAAAAGCATGAGATCTTCAATGATTTGACGTCCTTCGATCAGTAGAATTTAATGAGATTCTTATATAAATTGTGATGATTTGAAGGTTCGATTTATTGATAAAGGTGAGAAGATTTTTTTATTTGATTTCCAGTTTAATCATAACTTATTTATTCTTAATTTATGATGAATAAATGTTGGTAAAAAACTGTGAAAATTAAAAAATTGAAAATAAAAAGTTTAAATTTATCTACAGAATCAAAAGGAATCCTGAATTTTTTTCTAGCTTTTTTTCTATTTAACATGAATATCATGAAATACAGAAATCGACATTTTCTTTTTTGCAGAGCTTTTCTCGAACAAAGAAGAATATTTATATGTGTACTTTGTATGCTGGGTACGACTGAATTACGAATTAGATTCCCGTATTATTTTGTATTCCTCAGCCATGGGTGAGACATTCTGGGATAAATAACTTTTGAAGAAATGCATGGAATGTCTCTTTGGCTTGTGTTCTCGTACTTCGGTGTATAAATTTTACGTCATTCGCGGAGTTTCCTCCCTGTCAACGGGAGGAGCGTTGAAATTCGGAATTTACGGGAGACTCTTATTTCCCTACCATCTTTCGAGTAACGTATAATACACAGAAGGTTCTACATTTCTTTTTTTTTCTCAAAAATGTACCAACATAAAATAATCTTTTTATTTTAACCTAAATAAAAAGAAGTACAAATTCAAAGTATTTTTTTGGAAAACAAGAATTGAAAGATAATGATAAGTAATGTACACTGAAAATCCGATTTCGTTTACCCAAAACAATTTTTAGTTCTACACAAAAATGAATTTTTTCGACTGAAACAAAATTTGTCTGAACTGAAACTTTATTTGAGTAAACCAAACTGGTTTTTCAGAGCAAGTTGAGGGAGGTTCGATGAATATATTTTTTTAGAGTATGATTCAGAAATCTCCTTAAATATTTAGAAAGGTGAAAAGTTTTCAGATTTGCAAGCTTTTGCTTTTTCGAGTAATGTGACTCAGTATTCAGTCATACAAGTATAGAAATTTTCACTGAATCTGTGCAAGATTTTGAGATTCCGTGAATTTCGATTCAGGAAGTGAGGAGAAAAGAAAATATTAATTTACAGGGCATTCGAAATATTTTCAGAGTCATGTAAAGATGTAACGATTAGAATTAATTGTGAAAACTTGAAAAAAATCAAACATGAACAGTATAAAATTGTAAAACGTAGAAAAATTTAAGACCCTTACTAAACATTTAGTTAAGGAAATAAAATATTTGGTCCAAACCAAATTTTGTTCGATCTAACCAAATTGGTTTCTTAATGCAAGTTCAGAAAAATTTAATGATTATATTTTTTTAATATGTAAAAAGGTTAAAAGTTTTGGAATTCGTTGGCTTTTTCTTTTTCGAGTAGTGCTACTCAGTATTTAATCATACAAGTATAAAAAGTTTCAGTGAATCCGCGATAGATTGTGAGATACTGTGAATTTGAATGCAAAAAATCATGAAAAGATGTAACCATAACAACTAATTTGTAAATCTTCAAAATTCAAAGAAGAATATATTTCATATATAAAAAACCAATATAATAAATAAATAACTAAACGTTTGTTTGATACAACCAAATTGGTTATTCAGCGCGATCACGCGAACAAATTCGTACTCGCCCTGAACACGGATCGGCCATTTTGACGGCAATCTCCGACTCGACCTAACAAGTCTATTAACAGCAGAGAACGAATTACCCCAACTCGAGGTTCCCGCTGCAACGGCGATCGTGCGCGGAAAAAAAAGCTCCGGAAAACTCAAATTGAATAACAACGTAATTATTCGCTACTGGATCCCCTGATAAGGCGCCGATAAAATTGTCATTTTATAAAAGAGAACGATTCGCCTTCGATCACATCGTTAAAACGCCGCGCCACTCATACGTACGATCTTGGTATCAAGTCCTTACCATCGCCTGTGAAGAAATCATCAAAGACCGCATTCATCATCAAACAAAGGACTTGGCGAAACATCCGGTGAATTTAAAGCCGATTCCATCTCTCATTATTCCGCCGGCGAATGATTCGTTTTCGCGGCGCAACGAAAGAGGCGGAAAAAAAAGAAACAACGAGCTGAAATAAGAAGGCGCCGAAAAAAAATGGGGCGCCACAGAAAAGAAAGAACAATGAGCCCGAGGAATTCCGAACGGAATCGCCCAATTGCGATAAATGTTTCCTTTTATTGCCGCGATTGCAATTTATCTTTTTCCCTTTCTCGCGCTCGTTCGTTCGGACTCTCGCGGGACTGTTGCGCCGTTTCGAGAACTGAAAGACCGATTTGTGCAACAGCGAAGGTTGCTTGGTATTTTGGACAGAGCAAAGTTCGACATGGCGAAACCGGGGCTTGGAACTTCCGTGAACCGAAAGTTCTGGGATTTCCCGAGATTTTGAAACTGGCGAAAGAGTTTTTATAAACTTATGGTTTTCAAAGCTTTCATCATTCGATGAATCAAACGGTGTTTTGCGAATGGTTTTTTTTTATTTGAAATAGTAATAAATTTAATAGATTGTGTTACCTCTTGCCAATTTTTATAGACTACATCACCTATACGTTAAACTCCTAACATCTCCAGAAACTGATCAATTTTCAATCACCCCAAAATCATCGATGATTTCAAAATTTTCAGGAAAAACAAACTTTTTCTTGATCTTCCAGTTCCAGAATAAAAAAAAACGACTTGGTGTCCTCATTTTGACACGGGCTTTATAGAAATTGAGGCGTCTCTAGACGCGATCGTAAATATCCATGGACTGTTTCAACGTGAACCGTGCCCCAGATACGGGAATGGCAAACCGAAGACAATAAGGCTCCTCGCAATGAGAATGCAAGAGATTCAATAGAGTCTGATAAAGTGCGACTGGAAGTGCAAACGCTCGAGGAATTTTCAAGACGCACCGGGAAAACTGTCGATGTGCTAATGAGGATATACGCGAGCTTAAAGAGATAAAATGCTAGATAAATCAGTTCATATCATGATCAATTCCGCATGATTCAATTTCTGAAATCCCTCAGTTTTACTGTTTTGATCCATTCAGTTGATCATCAAATCATGAGTTCAAAAAAAATTCTAGTAAATCGATAGTATCGGTTAATTAAACATGACGAAATATTCTCAATCAAACCTTCCGCGAAAGAAGTAATAAACTCCGCGTAAAAGCATGAATCTCGGTGTACATATCTGAAATTTTTGCGCCAATATGATCATTGCATAACGAATATTACATAACAATAAAATATTTTATGTTCTATAACGTTTTCTTCACCAATTCCGATAATTACGATGCGATGACTCGGCTTTAATGAAGAATCGTAAATTGATATTGAATTCGCGATTTCGTCATGTAGTGTACAGAGTTAGCAAACAATTTGTGCTAAAAAACTTGATTATCTCAAATTTCCGAAAATTGAATTATGAAATGACCATTTTCATCCTACTGAAATTGATGATTTCTCGGGAAGAAAAATATTTGTCAACTTTTCGAGATGTTAAGAAACGTAATGGAATTCTAGACGGAGTATACGATTAAAATACATATATGGAAAGAAGACGTGAACTCGTATGTAGATTCGAATATTATGATTTTTTCCCGGGAAGCGTAACGATGTAGCTGACTTGAATGGAAGGTTGCATGTAGCGTCATTGCCTTGGTACCGCACGCGCGTCTTCTTTGTCTTAGGCCTCATCTAGGCATTCCCTCGGCACGGGATGAAAGTGAAAACCTGGCCGGGCTCGCGCGAATGACCTACTGCCGCTCAAGAATCTAGGTGCTCCGTCATACCTCTTTCATCTTTTTTACGGTCTCTTTTTCTGCCACGCTTATCAATCCAAGGGTTCGAAAAGTCTTCTATCACTTGAATTTTCATGAAATTGGAAAATTGATTGTGCGAAATGTATTGTTAAAGTACATTTCAATGAGTATTTTATTTTGTTTAGAAAGTATTTAATATTTTTATGTATTTTTTTTTTGTATGTAATAAAAAAAACTTCATTCCGCTGACTCAGTCAAGTATTTCATCATAAACATACATAAGAAATTCCATAACGTGAAACTTCTTATGTTCTATCATAATACCATACTACTTCTTTAAAATGGTACTATAGTATAACATAAAAAGTGTAACAAAGTGGAATTACTTATGTCCTAAAATGATAGGATCCACCATTAAGAAACGTAAGAAACTTCACTTTGTGAAACTCGGGTGGATCCTTCTATGGTAGGATCCTTGAGGCTAGAACCAGCTTAGCTCATCTACTCGATACTCCTTTGAAATCAGTCAATTTTCATCTTTCTATTTCTTGATGATTCTTCATCCAATATTTCAGTTGATTCATCTCTTATGAATATTCTGAAATAAACCATAAAAAATCTGTTTTTTGAATCAGTTTGAAAAAAATTTATTGAACGACCTTTCTACATATTCCATTGATTGAAATCAATAATTTCAAGTAGCTAAGGTAAATGTTATTGTATTTTATCTACTTCTTTTCCTCTTACATAGATATATTATATACTCAACGACTATATGTTCACTTTTGTGACTGAAATTCTTACACGTCAAAAACTGTACAAATCAGTTCCCCATTATACGATAGCAGCTCAAATTATTGAAATTCTTGAGTCATTACTATTGCATTCCTTGAATTTGTTGGTACATTTATTTTGATTTTTATGTATAAAAGTTCAATTTAAAATATCATATTTAACGTTAAAATTTAATATTACTAAAAATATATAAATTTGGATATGAATCGAAGCTCATAATTATAATTTAAAGGTTACATAAAATATAAATAATTTGTATAATAAATTAGTAATTTAATTATATGAATGAATTTTAAAAAATTTTAAAGCTGCATAATATGAATTGATTTGATGTCATCAATTGAGTGAATGATGATATCATATAAAGATGACGATTATCTCATAATCATCATAATGGCATCATAAAATAAAAGAAAAATATATTGAAAGTCTAGAAAATTCAGTAGGTATATTTTTGATGTTGAATTACTATTTCTTCGTTTTCCTTGTGTCAAATGATAGAAAGTAAAAAATTATTTGTATATTTGAAATAAAAATAAATTACAAAAAAAAATTAAGAACAATTTTTCAAGTTATTTTTTCTATATTATCATTTTTTAAGAATTAATGAATACAAAAAATATGCTTTTCTAATTTCAAGAGATGTTGCAACTACTAAAACTCCTTAATAATACCGAAAAAAAGTAGGAAATTCCGTGTTTAAGAAAAAAACGATTTAGAAAAACCTAATTTTTCGAATTATTCAAACAAATCATCAATTTTCACATGGAAACACTAATTGAATCCGAAAATAAAAATTTAAAGCTCAATTCTCTAAAAAATCTATTACCGAAAACCCTATCAAAAATTATAAATAATAACAAATTCATTGAAAACTACTAAATTTTTTATTTGTTAGTAGACACTGAAGAATTTATTTCTTTGGCTCAAACAAACGTTTCATCATTATTTCATCAACCAAATATTTGGTTTATCTAAATAATTTTTCAGTTCAGACTAACAAATTGTCTTTGACTAAAAAATATTTTTAGTTCGTACAAACAAATCCAAGCTTGCAAAATCGTAAATTCGTTGGAGTCTTATAAAATTCATTCGTCAGAACTAATCATTGAATAAAGTCAACCAAATGTTATTTTATCAAAACTGCAAAAAATCTGATTTTCGAAAATTCACCTTAACCATTTTTGTCCATTACACAATTTTCCCTTAACATCGGCAGTTTTCCCCAAAAAGTTCCCCCAAAAAATAACGACTCGAGCACTCGGAAATGGCTTGGCTTTATTTTCTTTTGAAATTCCTCGAGTTGGCGTAAAAAGAAGAAGCGGCGTATGTTCCACTCGCTGCAGCCGGAAAAGTTTTCATCTTTATTTAAAGTAATAGAGTTAAAAAGTGTTAACAGCGAGGCGCATTATTCCGGCGTTTCCCGAGCCCGGAGTCTCTCCATTCGAGGAAATTTAATTTTTTATCCACCCCGTTCGCTCGTTTTTGTATTTTCCCGCACTTGTTTTTTCCCTCTGTTTCACTTGGCTAATCCAACAGAGTGCCCGGGCCATCTCTGATCACCAAAGTTTCGCGAGTTGCTCGACTACAGGTAACTGGAAATTATCGCCGTCATCCATGTTTCACGTTGGATAATAGAGAATCATTGTTCACTCGCCCAACAACTAACTATTGTCGGATTAAGGGTGATTACGTTGCTTTACATTTGCTGCCGATGTTTACGAATTTATGTTTTCAAGGCAGATTTGCCGTAAGCGACTTTTTCGAAAACGAGATTTGTGGTTTTGCGACGAGATTGTGAGGCAAAGTAGTCTAGAAAAAGAACTCGAAATGTTTACAAAAAGATACGTTGGAATCAAATGTAGGTGAAACTATTTCATTAAAAACAGGCGAAAAAAAATTGAAAATTTGCAAGATGTTGCCTTTCATTGGCACCTTCGAAGTAACGATGAAGTCCATTTGAAGATGCCAAACCAAAATCCTGAAAAACAGAAAAAATACTATTTCTCTCACAAAAGTCAATGCAAGGATTAGGTTGCAAGACTATTGATCAACTAACTCAAGCGACTTTCCTACTTCCAAAACCGCCAATCTCGAAAAAATTTCGTTTCTAATCAATCTAGCCTTCGGTTCCAAAAACTTTCCTTCGTTGCCACGATCCCAAACTATAACTGCCACCTACGACAAAGCTTCCCCCAAGTTCACGTTCCATCAAACAGCTTTATCCAAAGCTAAGAGTCTCTACGTCCCGATAGCGAGACAGTTGAAAAGATCATTCCATTATTTCTCCCATTTCGTTCTTCTCATTTCCAGCGACGGGAGATACTGGCTCCATTATCAAAAAAAGAAGAAGAAGAAAAAGAAGAAGAATAAAGGGAACGAGTCTATATCTGTTGCGAGTTGCTTCAGTTACGGGGACACGGAAGTTCGGAAACTTGGATCTCGAGTCGTTCCGAATTACAAGAGCCGTCGAATTTCTTTTTGTTCGCCGCTTGTCACGCCTTACGTAACACGGGTCACGCAGCCGTTGGAGCAACGATCTTGGAACACCAGCTTTAAGGTTAACCCGCACGAAATGTCACGAACGCCGGCGAACAATGCGCGAGCGCGAGGATGGAAAAGGATGCAAACTCCGGGGGCTCGGACGAAAAAGCGTGTCACTCGTGCGGGCGTATATCGGCTTAATGTCACACAGAGAAGTGGATGAAACTTGCAATAAGAATAACGTCGGGCAACATGTACACACTGGAAATGTATACCCTTTACTTCCTTTTACATCGGCATCCGGAAATGGAGGGATATGAGTTTTTAAGGGTCGTCAGTTGTGTCTGTGGAAAAAGGGGAGAATGGTTTAGAAGGTTTATTTACAAAATTCCCGGGTATACGACCTTCACAAAAAAAACGTTTGTTAAAGTTTGATGGCAATTGACGCGATAAACAAAAAAAAAAGAAGCAAGGAAAATTTGCCCGAAGTTCCAAACTCTCTAAATCCAAAATAGTAGAATTCCACTGACAGACAGTGAAAAGTGCGCCACCGAGAATCAGTGACATACGGAACAAAAGAAAAGAATAACGTGATCCAAAAAATAACCAATCAGTAAGCAAAGATTCTACTGATTTATCAGTAGAAAGTGAGCCACTGGTAAATCAGTGGAATTCCACTGTATTGGATTTAGAGAGAACGTTTATGAAGTAAACGAAAAAAAAAAAAATTAATGTGCAATTTCCACCTATGACTAAAATGAAAAATAATGAAAAACATTTGAGAATATTAACTTGATATCAATATTGATGGACAAATTATACTACTAGAAATAGTAGAACAATTTTTTTCTTTGTTTCGTTTATTTTCAAACGTTTGGAACTTCAGAGACATCAAGGAAAAAGAATTATAGAAGAAATTAATTCTATCCACTAACTAATTAATTTTTTAAGCATTTTTATGATTTATGTAGTATTTTTTGAATATGAATTATTTTCTCATATCATTATATATTTTTATACAGCTTTCTAGAATTCAACGCTCTAAGGATCAATGATCTGGAAATTATAAATATTTTTTTAAAATTGTAAAAAATTATCCTGAGTTCAAAGTTACTAAATAGATTCTCAGAATTGTGTTGTATGTCATTTGTAGAATTTTAAAATATTTTCTCTTCTTTTTGAGATTTTTGTTATTTTTCAAGATTGCTTTAAGAATTTCTGGAATTTCCAACTTTACAGGCTCAAAAATCAAACAATTATAAGTATTTCATTCGATATTCATATTACAGTATTTTATATATAGATTTTCATTGAAAGTTGTTGTTTTTCTTAGTATATATTCATATTATAAAATTACCAGCAAGAGTTTTCAAAGTTTAAACAATGAAATTCATTATTTGAAAATTTTTTGAGAACTCTCTTCCACAGGAATTTCAAATATTAATCGATTTCTAGTGTTTCTCGTATTTTTTAGGCAGGTACTTACATATTTACAAAAGTTTCAGGGGATTTTTGAATATTTTCACGAATTAACAGTTGTTTTGAAGGTTGTTCTATACATTTCTTCGAGGACTTTATTGCATATTAAAATTGAAACGTCAATGAATTTTTTGTAATATCACTCTTACAGAAGTTTTGTGTATTTTTTCATACTACATAACCTACCTATTGACCCTCTGAAGAAGAAAAAAGAAAAACAATCGAAACAATTAAGTAACTTATCAGAATTCACGTAAAAATCTTGGAAAAAAATAAGTCAACGAATAAACACTACTCACTAACAAAATAACCTTGTAGAATTTTTCTCATTTCTCCAGTATTTTTTAAACAAAACAAAAAAATGTCTTCATATGACTTTATATTTTTGTTCAGCTTTCTATATTGAACTAAATATACGCTTGAAGGTTTGAGGTTCTTTAAATTGTTGTTATTCTTTTTGATTAAAAAAAAATATTTACCTAAATTCGAAAGGCTTGATTGATTCTTAGAATTATCAGGTTATATGCTATTGATGATATATTGAAATTTATTCTAATATTTTATGAGTTTTAAGTATTTTTGAAAATTCATAGAATTTGAAACTGTATAAGTAATATAAGAAATCAAACAATGATAAGTACATACATAATTTTTTATTATTCATTGGTCTCAAGCATTCCTCGCATTTTGCAATTATTTGTCTAAGTTACTCATGATTTCTCAGTTTTGTTATGAGTTTCCAGAAGTTTGTAGATTGCTTTATAGATTTTGAGAAATAAATTCTGTGAAATTTAAATTTTCTAGATTTTCAGTGTGTACATAGATTTCCAGAACAATGCAATGTATGTACATTGATTTTCAATATTTTAAGGATTTATCGTATTTTTGTACCGTTTTTCCGTATTCATAGAAATGTGTGGCCTTTTCCAGTAATTTCATACATTATTGATATTCCTACAAATTTTGAAAATTTATACTGTATAATTCGAAAATTGACAGATTTCAATGGTTTGTTAATATTCTCTAGAAAACAGTAATTTCTTAGATTCCTCTAGTTTCTACTATTTCTCTAGTGTTTTATGTAATTTGAAATGATTTCTGGAATTTCTATGGACTCCTGACTAATTAAAGACTTTCACATTGTCGTAATGTCTCATTTTTTTAATTATCCACTAAGTTACATCAATTTTGGAATTTATTTTTTCTGCGTCATCCCAGCCAACAAGAAAAAATTCTTTAAAGCTATGGTTGTTGTTACTTCCTAGGGGTTGAAATACCGAATTATGAATTTTCTTCGAATCTTATTATATAACTCGAATAACACTATCAATCTGTCCCCTATAGTTGTGTTATTACATTTTTGTTCTTATTTACTTTATTTATAATAGACATAATTTCCATTATCATGATTCTTCCTTGTACCTTTACACCTTTTTTTCATTACTTATTCCTTTCATTTTTGCAGAAAATAAAAATTGATTCCAACTGCAAACATCACGCTCACTTTCTAAAGATATCTGACCATTGCCCATTGTTTTGTTCACTCTCCTTTCCAAAAAACCTCGCATAATCTTTTCCTTGAATACACAAACCACGCTACATAACCACAACATACTTGTTCTTGCATATCTGAAGTTCAGGGCTGGAAATTTCCATAATTCATGCCCGCAACGCCAAAATTGATGCGATTTTTGTTCAATGCGCGCGAAATGCCTTGAATGCAAATTCGGCGCGTCGCCTTATAGGGAACGGCGAAAAGGAAAATAGTTTCGCTAAGGGGATCATTTTTGAGTACGATGGCATATTTATGAACGTCGGCTTCTGCAAAGATTTCGCATTCGAGAGGAGCATCGGTCGTTCCGCTCGATTGCGTGCTCTTTCCTTAGCACCTTCGTAAGTATGGAGCCAGGGCCACCAAGCAAAACTGAATACGCGATGTTATCGCTCAAAGTCATCCACAGGGAACTTGCTGTGCTGGAAAAAAGTGCGGTCATGTCGAATTCGGAACTCGAGATATCTCACAGACTGTAGGAAAAATTTTTTGTTTACTGTAAAAAACCGTCTCGCCGTTTTTTCCGCATTTTTGACATGGATAGAAAAATTTTTTCATATTGCACTCGAAAAATGGAAAAATTTCATAAGAAATAGTAAAGCAATGACAAAAAATGATTGCAAAAGATTAAAAAGTTCAGGAAAACTTTTAAAGTCCATGTTAAAACTTTGCATAGCACTTGAGACAGCGATTTCCTGAAAACATCAAGCGCCGAAACTTAATGGCGATTCTTCATTTTTGGGTGATGTTTAACTTGGAGGTAATAAACAGAACTGTTGGCAGAAACGCGGTAGACGTTTAGAGGCACTCTATATGTTGACATTATACGATGGCAAACTGCGAAATGCACTTTACGGGATGCACGAATGTAATTCGCGCCCAAAGCCCCGTAGTTGCGCCGTTCTAGCTCATTTATGGTACGAGAGTATGAAGACTTCGAAAGCAAACATACTCGTTTAAGATTCACAGGATAACTGAAACTTTCACTGCTTTTTCATGAAGTTAATTCATTGCTTGAAGAATATAACTTCAAAAGGAAAAAAAATGAGATTTTATACTCTTTTCGTACTTGTTTGATTCTCTTAGGAAGAAAAAACAAGATTGAAAATTTCCAGTCTTGCAATGCTTAGTAAGTAATAAAAGGAAAGAAAAATCAATGAATGATCTCTTGGATCATTATTGTATTTTATTACATTCAATACTCAAATTTATTATATTAGTTATAATAAAATTAAAAATATGACTCCGAGAGATCGTACATAGATTTATTTATTCTGATAGGAAAGATTTTCATGAGACAAAATGAGGTTCAAAGGAGAAAAAGTATAATTCAAGGACCTTTCATTTCCCTCCCAAAATCAACGAAAGTTCTTCAGTAAGAAAATTAAATTTTTTTTCTAACCCACCATTACGATTGCAACTTCAGTATGTAATGTATTTTCAACGCTTTTTTCTATAAAAATTTTGTATAACTACACTTTTGCAAGTACTGTAAGAAAATTTTTTGAATTTCTCTCGTTCTTCAATCCAACTATAAATTGCATTCGTCGCATGTGACTCGTAAAACCACGTCCTATTAGAAACAACGCTCGTTAATTATTAATTATACTGAGTAATTAATCAGACACGAGATCAACAGGAAATTCCTGAAAAATGTACGTTCATAAAAATTCGCAATCGCGAGTGGAAAAATTAGTTTCGCCTGCTCAGGAAATTGAGTAGCGCTCGCAAAATTGTAGGATCTATCCCACGCAAACGCACCTTTTGCTGCTACTGAGATTGACAGACAAGTGTGAGATTGGCGATTTACTAATTCTTACGGTCAAGTGTCGTAAGAAGAATGCATTTTTCCCCATAAGTAACAATATTTAAAAATTCACGTTTTTTATATTCTTACATATTTTAGAAATTTATATGACATTTATCAATGAATTAGGAATGGAATTAAATTATGCAAAAATAATTAGTAATTGAACTTTAATCCCAAGCTCTATTAATTATATAAATCATTTCAATTTCCATTTCAATTATTCCTTAACATTTTAGAAGTTCAAAGAAAGACAAAATTTTGAGTATAAAAAACCAATCAATAGTCAAATACGTAAATTTCTCCTCATGAGTAACAATATCAAAAAATTAAGGTTTTTGATATAACAACAGCGTTCTAAAATTATTAAAACATTTATCAATTTATTAGTCACATTCTTTAAAGATATATCAATAAAAGGGAATTAAATTATGCGAAAATTTATAGTGATTGAAATTTTTGCTCAAGCTTCGTTAATGTAATAAAATTTCTAAAATTTCAATTAAAAAGTTACATTATAATTTATACACTCTCGACAGCATTTGAAATCATTTCAAGTGATCCTAAACATTTTTTAAATTCAAAGGAATACGTGATCTTGAATATAAAAAATTAATTAATGGTGAAATACGTCCATCTTTCCCGAAAAATAACAAAATTAAAAAATTTACATTTTTCATATAACAGCATCATTTCAAAATAAATAAAACATTTATTTATTAATTAGTTACATTCTCTAAAGATGTATAATTAAAAAGGGAATAAATTCATCGAAAATTTATAGTAATTGAAAATATCGCCCACACTTCGTTGATGCAATAAAATTTCTAAAATTTCAAACAAAAAGTTGTATTATAATTTATACATTCTCGACAGCGATTGAAAACATTTCAATTATTCCTAAATATTTTTGAAGTTCAAAGGAATACATAATTTCGAATATAAAAAATTAATCAATGGTCAAATACCACCATTTTTCCTGAAAAATAACAAAATTTAAAAATTTAAATTTTTCATGTAACAACATCATTTCAAAATTAATAAAACATTTATTTATTAATTAAATACATTCTCTAAAGATGTATTATTAAAAAGGAAATAAATAAATCAAAAATTTATAGTAATTGAAAATTTCGCTCAAACTTCGTTAATGTAATAAAATCTCTAAAATTTCAGACAAAAAATTGCATTATAATTCATACACTCTCGACAGCATTCAAAATCATTTCAATTATTGCTTAACATTTTTGAAGTTTAGAGAAATACATAATTACCAATATAAAAAATTAATCAATGGTCAAATACGTAAATTTTTCCTGAAAAATAACAATAAGAAAAATTTTCCATTATTTACGTAAGAACAGCATTCAAAAATAAATAAAACATTTATTTATTAATCAGTTACATTCTTTAAAGATGTATCAATAAAAAGGAAAAAAATCATAGAAAATTCATAGTAATTGAAAATTTCGCCTGAACTTCATTAATGTAATAAAATCTCTAAAATTTCAAACAAAAAGTTGCATTATAATTTATACACTCTCGACAGCATTTGAAATCATTTCAATTTTTCCCGATAAATAACAATAATAAAAAATTTACTTTTTTTATGTAAAAACATAATTCCAAAATTCATGAACCATTTATCAATTAATCAGTTACTTTCTCAAAAGATGTATTGATTGAAAAGATATTGAATTTTGCCAAAATTGATATAATAGTTAAAATTTTCCCTGAGCTTTGTTATTCACATAAAATCTCAGAAATTGCAAACAAAAAGTTGCATTATAATTTATACACTTCCGACAGCTTTAAAATCATTCCAATCGTTCCTTAACTTTTTTTGAAGTTCAAAAGAAGACGAAATTTCGAATATCAAAATCCCATCAATAGCCAAATACGTCAATCATTTGACTTTTCCAGTTCAACTCGCGTTTCCATGAACAAAAGCGTCGGCGACGACAGCAAAGTTCACGCTTGCGAAACGTACGTTTCAAAAGTACCAGCGGCCGTTACATTTGACGAACAAAACAAATTAACCTGAGTTTATTTGCGCAATCCCCGTAATAGACAGGTATATTGAGTCACGTACAAAGTAATTCACAAGTTTGTCTCCGCGCGAAATTACGTACGCGAGGCAATGACAACAAAATTACACAAATCTCGCGCATTCGACATTTCCGAGAAAATTTACGGAGTGCAGACGAGAATAGGAGAATTTTCCTCTATTGTGGCTTTCCGATTGTTTTACTTCTAAGGAGACGTTTGCGTTTTTTTAACTTCGTGAGCTTGAAATGACGATCGTATTATTGAATGAGAATTTTCTGGATAAAGGTAAATTATAGCTAGGTAAATAAAATCATCATTGTTTGTTGAATGAAATACAATTTGTTTAAACTACACACTAAACAAGTGATTTTATTCATATCATTATATTATTAAATATAAATTATTTAATACGAAGATACTGGAAAATAAAAGTATGAAAAAAATACATTTCACTGTTTAACTCTTCTAACACTCAACATCATCTAACCTTTCTCGCAATATCCCCAACCTAAAACTTCGAAATATTCCGATCAAGAAGGTGACAATTTGAACTTTGCGATACTCAAAAAATGCATTAAGGGGAATCGCAGAAAACAAGGGCGTGCACGAACAATGTAACATAAACGTAGAAAAAAAAATTGATGCAAAACTTGATGCAAATTGTGCGAAACGTTTTCATGGGGTATTACGTGTCTTTGTGCGCGTCGTTGTTGCGAGGCAACGCTGTTCATTGCACTTTATACGGTAACCTATTGTGGAATTGTGCAACGGAGCGTCCAAGTGTATTGAGATCGATCGCCATATGTATAATTTGCGGGAAATTTTCCTGCGAGAGAAGAGACGGGTGTTGCTCTAGGGCCCTTGACGGTAATTTCTGACTTGCTGACATTTCGTGTTTCTCTACGAGGAAAAACAGTCATTTCAAATTCTGCTAAAGTTATTAGTTTGTTTAAAGAGAAGTATTGTTTCGTCAAATTAGTGAGTGTTTTGCGTTTGAAGATATGGAACTACTTCGGTAAATTGAAATTGGTGAAATCGATCAACAAATTTCCGAAAAATTGGTCTTTGTAACTTTAGAAAAAGATACTTAAAAAATTTTGTGAGATAATTAAATGAACAATAATTCACTCTACTAAAAAAAAGGTAAAAGTCGATCGTTTATGAATTTAGAATAAATATTCTATAATAAAACTTGGGATAAAAGAACAAAAAATTTTTATCCTAAATTTTCCTAGTTCTGGAAAAACATCGCAAAAAAAGAGAGGAATTCCAGGATCTCGTGATTTCCTTTTCTATGACGCCATTTTCCCTCAATGACGTCTATAACTGATAATTTACAACGTCTATCGGCATGGGCGTCTACGGCTCGTTCCCGTAAACTACCCTTTCCTGACATTCGTCGGAACGGCAAATCCATACAGCTCGCATATGCCGTAAAAAAAATAAAAAGTAAAGGGATCCTTCATTAAAGCAGATACGAGTACGAGGCCGTGACAGAATTTATCGCCATTGATTATACACCATAGGCAATGGTGCCAATTATTGCAAAACTAATGTTTAAACTTTAAACAAACAAAGTCTGTATGCTTTTGAACTTTAAATTCAAGAATTTTATTTTTACCCTAGGAAAGTTGCTGTCATAGAAAACTATGGAACTTGTATGAAATGTGTGTGAATATTCTATGAAAATTTCAATAACTCATAATTTTAAGAATATGAATAAGTAAAACGAGAGTAAAGTTATATAATAGAATTTTAAGTGGTTTTTTTGTTGATATTTAGTGAACTTCATAATTTTCAGAACGTTTTATTTCTGAGATGCTGTACAATTTTTTAGCCCATTATGTATGATTTTGCAACATTTGATTTAAACATTTTCAATTATAACATAATTTCCAATCATTTTGATTTCAGGTATATGAATTTCATTAAAATGTAAATTAAACAATTACTATTATTATTTTTCGATGATAATATAAATTTATGTTTATTTATTAGAACATTTTGATACATTTTTGAGGTCACTTTTTAGAAGTATTATGTATTTTTTTTATACCATGCTCAATATATTTTTTTGTTGAAAGTTTTTTTAAATAATAATAAAATTAACTAAAAGAAGTTATTGATAACTCCAGAACTCTAATTCATCAATATTACTATAAGTTATTTATAACTTCTATTGATGTCATATACCATTTGAAATTAAAAATTTTCAAATTTCAATTCAAAATCCGACAACCAAATTAGAAACCATCAGAAACCCAACATTCTAATTCCCTATCGTTTGATGAACATTTCACGAATAAACTATGATAATTGACCATTTTTTTTGTTAATCAAACTAACGAAACCAAGATGCAGCGCCGTATGTTAGTTATAGTTTGCTACGCGAAAGGATCGTTAAGCACTCGAGACATTAAATCGCTTGTAATTGCTTTCGGAACCCAAATCCAAGAACTTCGCTACTCGTCCCGCGATTAACTGCGCGTTCCTCTGAGAGGCGATTTGATACTCCCCCCCTTCCCCCCTTCCCCCCTTCTCCTTCACCTTACTATCGTCTTCTTATTAGTGGTGTACATCGTGAAATTCAGAGACTTCGTTGACGAAGTTTCCAGAAAAATCATGACTGTTATTACGACAGACCACATTTTTCATCTTTCAGTTTTGAAATAATCACAATTTTTTTTCTTTGATTTGTAGTATGGACAATTGAAGGCATCTTGGATTTCGAATATGTAATTGCACAGTAATTATAAAGTACATTTTACAATTTACAATATTATTCAAAATTTTTTAGAACCATACAGATTTTTGGAGCTATTTGAATTATTGGCCATTTCATAGACTTTTGAGTTATTTTAAAATTCATGAAATTTTTCGATAATCCTAGTCAATTCATTTTCTCTAAATCATAAGTTTCATACAATTTTCAGCCCTATTCATATCGTCTATTCAATAATGAAGCCTTACAAATATTTCTTAAAAGTCAACTTTACAATTCATAAAAAATTAATTGACTCGAAATATAAAAAAAAATGCTTTCAATAATCACATAAACCCAGTGATAACAATTACGACAAAAAAAGTTAACATTATCTCAAAAATTCACAGTTTAAAAGACGAATTCACAGTTAGCAAAAAACTCTGATGAGAAAAAGAAAGGACGTCCTCGTTCAAAAGCATTGTCGCAACCGCAAAACGATTTGACGACTCGAGAACAAACACGCGTCGCATTCTCCCCTCTTGCACCAGCGTTGAAATGGTGAAGCAACGTGCGAATTAATGATTCATTACTTATATTGATATCTATAATCTTCTCGTTATCATAATCATCATCGGTGTTACTGATGCATCTGTTTACGCGTTGTTTATTTACGAGCCTCGCCCACGTCACGGAAAATCGCGAGAACTCGGGGTGCCAAGTTTCAAGTTTTATCGCACGTTAAAAACGAGAAGCGGCTACCGGAGGTTTTTCTTGAAAATTCAGATTAAAGATGATTTATGGCTACCTTGGGACGATCTCCTAGATGAAAAATGCGTTCCGTCTTGGACCGACGTGTGCAATTAATATTTTTTTAATCGGCAACCTGGGTAATTAGGTGAGAGGATGAGTAACTCGCTCTGAAAAATGCGACGTTCCTTGTGAAAGGAGTGAGGGTTGGTCAAGAATAATTAACCTCAACGAGATTCGAAACGTCCTTCTCTGCGTTGCATAGAGATTGTGAAGTAGTGTCATTTTCTCCACGAAACCTTTACTTATAGCATGTTAAAACTTTGTGCGTTTGAACAGTGTAAATATTCAATCTTATTTAAAGATAGAAGAAAATTAAGGTATGACTTGAAATTTTGAAATTATCTGAAATTTAGTGCATGTTGAAATTCATTCTCGAGCCAGCAAGTCTTGAATTAAGATTGATTACTGGAATTATTATACATCTTCTCAATTTCAGACTGAAAGTAATAATGTAGGGGCGACCGGGGCATTTCGGGACACTTTTTACATTGTGAATTTTCATGAATTCATTAACATAGTTTTTGTTGAACAACATATATTTTCTGAAAGTTTGAACCCTCCTCTTTTGAACCCTCTAAACAGGATTTTTCAATTTGTGATATTATAAATAATATTTATTAAACAGTTAAAATTGCAGATCGTCCCTAATTGCCCCGGTACCGAGGCATTCCGGGACACTTCGTTTAGAAGCAAAAAAAATGTCATTAAAATTGAGAAATATGTTTTCAAGGCATATTTTGTGTTCAACATTTTATTGACTTCAATTAAATCCGTCGTAGCTTGGACAAATCGGACAAATGGACAAATCGGACAAATTGGACAAATGTAAAGATGAACGAGGCACTTTGTACGTTTCAGCCGCTATCCTGATTGACAAGCCCTTATTTTTTACTGCTGCTACTGCCGATTTCGTTTGCTCAGTTGGCACTGCATATTTTTTCCGCTTATAATTTCGCACCATGTTCCTGACAAAATAATATTCAGTTGTAATTCATCTCGCACTGGAAAACGAAGTTGTCCCGAAATACCCCGGACATGCGCGTCCCTAAATGCCCCGGCACGAATTTCTTGGGTTTTCGCTCTATACAGACTCAACCGAAAAATTACAGTTCAAATAAGGATATTCGTTATGTTCTGAAGCCTAGACGAAATAAATTTACTCACCTGTTTTAATGTTCTGCAGTTCCTGGTGAAAAACGAACGCGAAAATGTCACAACTCAAATCTTACGTTTTCGTGTCAGAAAACACATTCACTCCTCCACACATAATAGGTTACATGTGAAATCGACTAAACTCCGTTAGTAAAGTAGTTGCCTAGTGAGCAACATAAGATAATTTTTTGGAATTTTTCCAATGTTGCATTTGTTACTTATTTGCACTGTCTCGGAATACCCCGTGTCCCAAAATGCCCCGGTCTCCCTTACACAGAATAAGCTTAAGATTGTTTTTGAAATTTAAGAAATGCTTTGATTTTGTTGCATATTAAATTAAGATTCGATTTAGAGAGTGAAGCAGTGATGCGAGTAAATTTTTTTTATACAGGGTGCGCCACCAAAATCCGGACAAATTCAACAAAAAATTCATTACAAATATTTGTCATGAATAAATTTATTTAATAAAAAACCTTTTTACATGC
>JAPYZL010032634.1:0-15785 GCA_030522825.1 Platygaster orseoliae | reverse complement strand
ATTTTTGCGACAATTCGCATGAAATTTGACTATAATACAGTGTCGTACAATGTCGTATAAGTATAGCATAATAATGCCTCAGCAGAGCTGATAGGGCTGCACAGTAAAAATATACTGTGCAGTAAATTTTTCAGGTGTTCAGGTTACCTTGAATCTCTCTGTATTAATTGTTATCAATTTACCATTTATTCTAAGAAGAAGAAAATTTACTGTCAAAAATAGCAAGGTTTATTTGAATACATTTTGATAAAAAAGCTTGTATTATTCATTGGTTTGATATTTTCATTCGTTTATTTCTCAATTTTTTAAACTTTTCAGTAAATTGAAAAAAAAAGTAAAACTGATGTTGATTTTTTGTTCAGTTTTCAATACTTTACATAAATAATTGTAATTTACTAATTAATTTTGATATTAATTTTTTTCTGTCAGTACCTGATTTCACAAATAATATGTAAATAATTTTTCAATATACATTTAGTCTCAAAAATAGAGTCTTGTTAAAAGTTGATTGTGACACTTCTGGCACTATTTTTTTCTTACAATGTAAAAAGAAAAACAATTTTCAAATACTCATGCCAGTAGAGGAAAAAAACTTTTCTACTCTGTATATTTAAAAATCATTGATTCGAAAATCAGTTAATTTTAGGTAATTATATAATTTTTTCTTATAGCTTCCAGATCAAGATCAAACTCGCCGCAATCACGACCATCATCCCCAATGGCTGCGAAATCACCTTCCCCTGCGAAGTCTCGGAAATCTCGCTCACGGTCCCGTAGCGGGTCATATAAATCTGGAGTTGATTCGCCGCAAAAGGCTCAATCGCGATCCCCTGCAAGCTCTAGGAAAGACTCTGTGTCCAGGTCCAGAAGCCGTTCAGGATCCCGTCAGAGTTCTCGCTCCAGGTGAATTAAAATAAATTGCATTTTGCTGTATGCAATGACAATAAAATAGACAATCTGTAGTTGTCAGTTTCAAAAATATAATTCGACGAAATTTTAATAGACTAAAAAACTTTTTTGTAATTTTTTTCTTAAAAATGAATATAATGTGGAATCACAAAAATAAAATATGTGAAATGTTAATGATTTACAATACTTTTTTAATGAGAGCATTTGATTCTATAAATCTTCATAACAATTCATATGAATACTGAAAAATCGTTCAAATCGAAGGATAAATACTGAAAAATAAAAAAAAAATAAATAAAAACTGAGAAAACAATAAATCTTTAAAGATTCTGTTTTTCAAAAAATATATTCCACTATGAAAAATTTAATAAACTTTGAATTCTAAAACATGAAATTCTTGAAAATCATAAATTTAGAAAATACTGGAAATACAGTAAGTTTTAAAAATACTTGAAATTTAGGTGAATAAGATTCTTTCAAAAATTGATGAAATTACTGATAATCTTCAAATTTTGAATCCAGTTGTTTCAAAATCTAAATATTAATGTAGTAATACATAAAAATATGTGAAATAGTAATGATCTACACTACTGTTTCAATAAGAGCATCTGATTCTAGAAATCTTCACAACAATTCATAAGAATACTGAAAAATCGTTTAAATTGAAGGATAAATACTGAAAAATTATAAAAATACTGAATAAACTATAAATCTTCAAAACATCTTTTTTTTGAAAAATCTATTCAAATATGAAAAATTTAATAAACTTTGAATTCTAGAGCATGAAATTCTTGAAAATCATACATTTGATAAATACTGAAAAATACAATAAGTTTTAAAAATACTTAACATTTAGGTGAATAAGATTCTTTAAAAAATTGATGAAATTATTAAAAATCTTCAAATTTTGAATTCACTTGTTTCAAATTCTAAGTATTAATGTAGTAGTCCGTAAAAATACCAGCAAATCTTTCAAATTTTTATTTCAATTTCTATTCCTAACCAACAGCTCCAATTTCTAGTTGCAGAAAGTAGACTTTTTCCCCTGATAATAAAAGTCTATCATAAAAGCTTTTTTTTATTGAAAAATTTTGATAGCATGAATATGTGAGTGGAATCATTCGATTGGGTAAGCTTTTATTATACGGGACAATAAAAATCTCAAATTTAATGTTTAGCTTATTTGAATCGGACTTCTCGTTCCACACTATATATTTTAACAATAATTGGAATGCTTTGTTTTTTCTAGATCCAGATCAGGCTCGCCAAATGCCAAATCTCGCTCAGCTTCGAGATCCCGATCCCGTTCAGGATCTGCTGGGGCTAAGTCTCGCTCAGCTTCAAGATCCAGGTCCCGTTCAGGATCGCCCGAAGTAAATACACTCTCTAAGTCAAAATCAAGATCACGCTCAGCGTCCCCGGAAGCAAAATCACGTTCGGCGTCCCCGGAAACGAAATCACGATCTAGATCACGCTCTGGATCAGCAGGGGCAAAAGCAAAATCTAGATCCAAGTCTAGATCTCGTTCAGGATCCGCAGGAGCAAAGTCCAGATCCAGATCCAAGTCCAGATCTCGTTCAGGATCTGCAGGAGCAAAGTCCAGATCCAGATCCAAATCTAGATCCCGTTCTGGATCTGCCAAGGCAAAGTCTCGTTCCAGATCCCGCTCTGGATCTGCGAGTGTCAAGTCACGATCCAGGTCCCGTTCAGGATCGGCGAAAGCCAAGTCTCGTTCCAAATCCAAGTCCAGATCACGTTCAGGGTCGGCAGGGGCAAAAGCCCGATCCAGATCCCGCTCTAGATCTGCAGGTGCCAAGTCGCGATCCAGGTCTAAATCAAGATCACGCTCTGGATCTGCAGGTGCTAATTCGCGATCCAGGTCTAAATCAAGATCACGCTCTGGATCTGCAAGTGCCAAGTCGCGATCCAGGTCTAAATCAAGATCACGTTCCGGATCAAGATCCAGATCCCGATCTCGTTCTGGAAGTGTAAGATCACGCTCAGGATCAAGATCATCGAGGTCTAGGTCCCGTTCAGGTTCCGCTAGGTCGCATTCCGGATCTAGATCCAGGTCCCGCTCAGGATCCCGAAGTGGAAGAAGTCGTTCTGGGTCGAGGTCCAGGTCAAGGTCTGGTTCCAGATCGAAATCTAGATCCAGGTCGAGGTCGGGTTCCAGGTCTAAATCTAGATCCAGGTCGAGGTCAGGATCAGGATCAAGGTCGAGGTCGCGGTCCGGATCTAGGAAATCGAGGAGTCGGAGCAAGGATTCCGTGGCTTCGGGAAAAAGGTCTCGGATTTTATCAGATTCAGAAGATGAGAGTGAATCGGTGAAACCAAAAAAACGAGCGAAGCATGCTTTGTCGGATTCGGAGGACGAAGAGGATGCCTCGAAGGTTGAAGAAGAGGGCGATAAAAAGGAAGAGGAAGCTGCTGCTTCAGGCGGGGAACAAGAAAAAGGCGGAGTTGTTGACGCTGATGACTCTGATGATGATATGAGACCTTCAAACACGATGTGAGATTACAGTTATTTACACTTTTTGAAAATTGGCGAATAGTTTATGGTTTCTACTTTTCATATAATGGAAATTTTTCGGTGAATCTCAATGAAAATTGTATTTTTAGAGACAACGATCATATGTCAGATTTTGATCGTATGATGGAACGGAAAAAGAGCGAACAATCCCGACGTCGAAAACGCAAAGACATCGATCTCATAAATGACAACGATGACATAATAGCACAATTGTTGAGCGATATGAAAAACGCTTCGGACGAGGATAGGAGATTGAACCAAGAGTCCAAGCCAGCCACAAATAAAATAGCCATGTTGCCGAAAGTACTGTCGCAGTTGAAAAAACACGATTTGCAGTTGGCCTTCATTGAGCACAATGTTCTCTCCGTTCTCACAGATTGGCTAGCTCCAATGCCAGATCGCTCACTTCCATCTTTGCGAATTCGAGACAGTATATTGAAACTTTTGTGGGAGGTGTGCATGATTTTTCGTAGCTTAATTTTTTTCTTAATGGCCAACGGTATTAGAAATGTTAAAAATTTAAATTAAAGTAGAAATAAAAAAAGTAGAATAAAAAACCCTAAGAAAATAGGTTCTAAACTAATAAAATTGTCATTGATGAAAATTAAACTTCAAAGAATGTAAAATTAGAAGTTTTCCATATCTGTTGTAGAATTTATTATTTTTTGTTGTTGTAATACAAAAAGGAATTACCAAGTTATTGAAAAAACCACATTTTTTGTTAATTTGAAAATAATTATATTAAGAAATTAATTAATTGATAAAAACTTGAAGAAAGGAATGCAAAAAAAAACTTCAATTTTAAAACATCTCAACGACTCTGTTTGAAAATTTGTGGAATTCATTAGTAATGGTTTATTTTAGTTTCCACGTCTTGACCAGTCATCTTTGAAACAATCAGGCATCGGAAAAGCTGTTATGTATTTGTACAAACACCCTAGAGAAATAAAGGAAAACAAAGAACGGGCTGGAAAGTTAATCAACGAATGGGCCAGGCCTATTTTTAATCTGTCAGCAGATTTCAAAGCAATGTCAAAAGAAGAAAGACTCCAAAGGGACATGGAGCAAAACCCAACGAAACGGAGAAAAGCCGAAGATGCCCCAACGTCACAGACATCAAATGATATCAATCAAGCTTTAAAAAGAGATGGAAAGTGAGTTTTGAACAAATGTTGAATACAATTTTTTTTTCATATAAATCAATAATGATATGAATATAATTCCCTGGATTTTAATATGTTGTGAAAAAAATTAAAACTAGTTACAAAGTTGTTAAAACGAAATTTAATTTTTTTTTAATTTTTTGAAAATAATTAAGATTCTTATAAATTTTTACATAAATAAGTCTTAAAGAGTTTTGGCTAAAAATATTTTTAAAAATCTCAAGTCGAGTTGAGTTATGCTGTATTCAAATTTTGAAAATTTATTTCTGTGACATGTGTTTGTTTTACCGATTTGTAATTTTCTGTAAGTTGATCGAATATTTTCAATATGAAGAATTATTTCAATAAACAATTATTAAATAATTGTTAAAAATTTTAAAAATTTAATAGTGTATCATCAAATGTAGAGCCGAGAAATGATTAACGATTTATTAATGAATGTCAGGTTTGATGTCAGTAGTTTGAATTACAAGAGGAATAAAAATTTTAATTTATAGAGAAATCGGAAAATCTTTTTTATATTTTATTACATTGGTTTTTTGGGATTTGAATTGATTGATCTGTTATTTTTAAATGACTTAGGTGGTATAAAAAAACATGTTCTTAAGAATGTTAGCCTTATTTTATCTGAAAAGGTTATTTCGTTGAATTGCACACATAATAAAAAAAAAAATTCAAATATTCAGTAATTATTATAAAGTCACCAATTTTCTTCAATTCTGGTTAATCGGAACAAGAAAATATACTTTTCTTTTTTTGTTGTTATAATTTTCCATAAATTGACAGAATATTTTCAATATGAAGAATGTCTTCAATTTACAATAATTATATAATTATTGAAAATTTAAAAAATTTAATAGTGTATCATAAAATTTATAAAAAAATTATTTATTCGTTTTTTCTTTTTCTTTTTTAAGGCAATTAAGACCTGGTGATCCTGGTTGGGTGAGTCGAGCAAGGGTACCAATCCCTTCCAGCAAAGACTACGTTGTTCGTCCTGAATGGAAATCTGAAGTCGACATCAGCAGGGTAAATATTTTCGTATTTTTATTTAATATCATGCAGAATTTGTTCATGAAAATATAAGCAATGAAAAATAATATATTTCTGTGTTTGGGAAATCCAAGAAAAAAATAAGTGTTTAAAATATTTTACTCCCACGAATTCACAATTTTTTAATTGGATTCAGGTTCCACTACTTACAGAACAATAAACCTCAAAAAAATTTTTGATTCGTGGAAGCTAATAAGCGAAATTCTTGGTTTTTCAGTCAACCAAAAAACAAATGAACCGATTTGAAAAGCACATGAAAAACTACATGGACAGTAAAAAGACGAAAAATGCTAAAAGTGCTGTGGGAATTTCAATTGAAGGCAGAAAAATGGCGCTGTAAAGTTTTTAGGTGAAAATAATATAAGGCGCGAATTTTCAGAAACATTTTTTTTTTTTTTTTTTCAGAAAAATTCAGCTTGCACGTTATTGATTTTGAAATGATTAATTTGTTCCAATATGTGTAATATGACGCATGCACTGTTACATGAATGCATTGTCATATGTAATAAATTTGTATGATGATCATAAATCTTTGTTTTATTGAATTTACTTATGTTACTACAAATATTACGCCGAGGACGTGATTATCTCCCTAGATATTGAAAAAATATGAGATTTATGGGAAAAATCGTTTTCTTTTTTATTAATCACGCTGGCTTTATTAAAAAGACGTTTTCAGAACGAATGTAGAAAATAAAAAAAAGATTCTCAACCGAAAATCATTGAATGTTGAATTCTGACATTAATACACGGGGAAAATTTGGGGTCTGCAGTAGCACAACGTAGGCATTGCTACAGAACCGAGAGAAGGTGCTACTGCTGGGTGCTAATTTTACACCCAGCGCGGTCTAAATCTGTCTGAAAGTGTCAAAAACATAACCAAATAATAAAATCATAAATAGTTTTGTGGTATGTTGCCCACCGGTGTTTTGTGACAATATACTTTCTTTTGCATTCATCACACAGTGAATGCCATTGTACGATAATCATTTCCTTCTCTGCATCTACTTTTTACCGATGAGTAAAATAATGTGTGTGTGTTTATCGGTGCTGATTCAAAGAAATGCAGTCCTTTCCCTTCTTGTAACATAAAAGGTTCTTCCCTAATTATTGATTGTGTTGTGTTATGTTGCCAAGTCTGGTACATTATAAATGATTCTCTCATTTCTTTCATTCTTCTATTCAATTTTCGATCGTTATGAATGTTATGAATGTTCTGCTTTTAAGAAGCCTGAAGCCCCGAATACATTATTGCATTCGTTTATTCTCCCCAGGCAGTCACCATGTGCCTAGCGGTACTGATCTAAATGAAGCCGACGATTACCTTGTTGCATCAAATAAGATTCCCCATTAATTAATTGAGATTGTGTTATGTTCTTTACTGAAGTAAAGTTATTTCTTCTTCTTGATTGTCATTTCACCATTGATGCACTTTGGTTTCCCAGCCAATCGGGATTCCGTCGGTGGTTTTTTCCATTTCCATGTTTATTGAATTCATGGAGAGATAAAAAAGTGATTTCGTCATCTTTTTATTTGCAAAACAATGAAATATTGCCGATCTGTGAGAAACGCAATTTCAAATACTTAAAATTTTTTTAATGTCGTGTCAATAACAGAAATAACTACACGCCCGGTGTAGTAGTGCATTTATTTTGGGGCTGGAGAAGCAGTTCTAATTTTTACATATATACATCAAAAAATGAAATAGTTAAAAAGTACGAATACGTAATTCGAAATAAAAAAACGCTGATTCTAAATTTGGGTTAACATAAAAAATTTCCACGGTAATATTATTCATAATTTTTTAACCCTGGAAACTTATATGGAAAATGATAAGATTTGAAGATTAGACAATTTGTGCTGCATACTCTAAAAATTTGTAAATCTTTTATTTACAGTACCTTAATTCATTATTTGTTATTGCCTACTCTTTAAATATTATATACTTGTATGAACTCTTTAAAATCAGATAATGTATATTCGAACCGTAAAAAATGTTAATATTTAATGAAGTTAATAAATACAAAAAATTTTGTAAATTATTACAATTTTATAAACATAAGTTTGTTCAAAGAGCCTGAATTCACTCTGAATTAGTATAGCAATTTTGAAAAGTAAAAAACATAGATCGCGAAATTGAAAAATTTCGATTTTGAGTTTCAGGAATATAAAAATGATTACATTGCCAATGGACGTTATTTGTACATAAAATGAGAGGTTCTCAAACCCTGGAAACTTGAGTGTCGAACGTATATATGTTGAAAATTAAATAAAATGAGATTAATATATTTTCACCCGTATATATACTGGATTATTCACATATGTAATTATTATGTTAAAACAATTGAAATTAATTGATTCATTTCACGCCAATATTTTTAATACTCGCTGTCATAATCTCAAATAGATTTCCGGAAGAGAGAATTTTTCTTCCTTTCCAATTTCGTTTTCAAATATTTTGCCGTTACGCGTGCGTTCTCAAAGACACCAGTGAGTACTCATGAAACCCATGAAACAGTTGAAGAAAAGAGAAGCATCGACGAATTACACGTACGTTGACCGAAGTGAGACACGATGCGGAAACGGAAGGAAACTACAATGCAGGCACCGCAGGCACCTGTTAACCATCCGCACGCTATACACATGTACATATAAAAGCACAACAATAGAACCTGTGCTCATTGATAATTGTCAGATAATTGTTGTGCCAGTGAACGTGTTAAATACGTTGAATTTAAACAATCGAAAGTAAGAAATAAAGAAAACCATGTCGACTTCGAGCAACGAAAGTGAATACTTGAAAGGTAAATAATTGGATTTTCAAACGTATATATTCAAAGAGTACAAAGTTTAATGAAATTCATTCATTCACGTATATCTATGTATCTATACTCATTCCTTAATTCCATGGGATGTTTTTTACGCGATATAAAAATAAAAAGCAGCTATTTAGAAGTAATATTCGACATTTTGAACTTCTTCATTGCTGTTTTTGGAATTTTGTTTTGAAATAATTCATTATCGCTCAATTTTTTTTTTCTTTTCCAATCAAATTTCCCCATACTGATAAAGTGTATATTTCAAATGGAGTTCTAAAAATAGATGAAATAGAGTGTGTTGGTTTTGCTCAGAGCTGGAATTTGAAGAAAAAAAAAACTTTTTAAAATGCGAAAATTCGTACTTTTCTCCCATTAGCAAAAATTGACATAGAATTGGATTTGTTATGTTTATATTACAGCCCAAATAATAAGAATAATAATAATTTATAATAATCATAAAAATTTTTTTATAAATTGGATGATACACTATTAAATTTTTAAAATTTTTAATAATTATTTATTTATTTTAAATTAAGATTATTTGTCATTATGAAAATATTTTATCAATTTATGGAAAATTACAACAAAAAAAGAAAAGTATTTTATCTTGTTTCTATTTTCCAGAATAGAAGAAAATTTGTGACTATCCTGATTATTAAATATGTTAATTTTTTTTATTATGGGTAAAATTCAATTAAATAACATTTTCAGATAAAATCAGACTCACATCCTTAAGAAAATGATTTTTTATACCACCAAAGTTATTTAAAAACAACAAATTAATTACTTTAAATCCAAAAAACCAATGCAAGAAAATATAAAAACGATTTTATAATTTCCCAATGAATTGAAATTTGTATTCCTTGTTCTTTAATTCAAACCACTGACTTCAAATCTGACATTCATCGATTTTAAAATTGATGATTAACTATTCAATTTTTTATAATTTTTAAAAAACATTTAATTTTTGTAAATTCAAATTATTCTTCATATTAAAAATATTCTATCAATTTACGGAAAATTACAACAACAAAAAAGAAAAGTATTTTTCCTCATTTCAATTTTCCAAAATTGAAGAAAATTTGTGACTTTATAATAATTATTAAATATTTCAATTTTTTTTATTATGTGTGAAATTTAGTGAAGTAACCTTTTCAGATAAAATTAGACTCACATCCTCAAGAAAATTATTTTATATGACTAAAGTCATTTAAACAACAGATTAATTAATTCTAATCCCAAAAACCAATGCAAGAAAATAAAAAAATTCCAATTTCCCTATAAATTGAAATTTTTATTCCTCTTGTAATTCAAACCCGATGTTCATTAATGAATCATCAATTACTTCTTGAATATATTGAATTAATTTCAGTGTTTGGCAGTGGCGCACACAGAAAAATTTTTTTTAAAGGGTTTTTCAAAAATTCATATACATGTTTTGTGTTTAAGAATATTTTAAATATGTGAATTTCAAATTCACAATCCTTCATGACAAATTTTCAGGTTTCACATGTTAATTTTTGAATATTTGCGAATGAAATATTTAAATTCTAAAGAAGTATTTTGTTGTCATAGAACGCTCTAGTTTTTCATGCATTGGGATTAGAAATTATAAATTTCTTCTTGTAATGTCATCTGCACAAAAACACAAGGATTCAATATTTTAATGTATTTAATTCTTTGGATTTTAAATTTGAGCAGTCATTTTTGCCAGAGACACTTTTTTTTATACATTTTTTATATGCAACTTCTTTTTATTATTCATGATTTATTTACACCATGTAAATGTACAATTTATAATAAGTTTTTTTCCTTTTGATTTTTTCACTACTGATAAATAATAGATCTAAAAGAATGTTTACTTTTAGAAAAAATTTTTATTGTAGAAAACTATTCGGGAATTAATAAAAAATAACCAATAAAACAAATAGACAACGTTGTATTTTGAAAAAAAATTTTGTCATACTAAACGATTCCTCAATTATCACTATAATTTCTGATATGGTTTCATTTCATAAGCTTTATCGGAATCAATATCCAGCATTACAAATAAAAACAAAACATCAATTTATTAAATAATCAATCCTTCCAGAGAGCCTTGGAGATTCGGGCATTGACCTCAACAACGCCATGATTGTCGACTCAACTTTTTCTGATGTTTTAACCGATTATACTCAACACAAGAATCTTTCTCAAGCATCTGTTATTACTGGTTCTTATCGGCAAAATTTGGAGTATGACTCTACTTTGGAAGGAGATAGTCATCATCGCAAGAAACAGTATACGTATGAAACACCAATTTTTGTAAATGATAGGTTACATACACTTAAGGGCCGTGCACATAATATGTCACGCCTTTTTTTATCCATTTTTGACCCCTCCCTCTATGTCACACTTAGTCACAAACATTTAGACTTCCCCCTTCCCACAAACGTCACATCACACTTGTAAAATTATTGTTTTTGAAGAATTATTTATAAATACTTATAACTATTAAGTTTTGCTGACTCGAAAAAAATAATAATCTTTATTTCAGGAGAATTTTTATTCAACGAAATTCTAATTCTCAATATTTGGCTAGAATACTGTAGAAAATAGAAATATGAAAAATTGTCACAACGCAGGAATTGATAAAAAAACTAGAATCTACCAAAATTCTAAGAATCTAGATTTATTAAAGTCTAGATTATCTGCTCTAATCCAGGAAATATTTGTTTCCAGAGAACGGAAGTCTTGTAAGACTGAAAATGCACATGACAAATCTTCTACAACTCCAAAAGTCGATGAGGCACATTTAAAGTCAGTTGCCAGCACAAGAAAGAAATTTTCTTCGATTACGAAGCATGTGGCATCATTGCATGACAAGAAGCAGACTGAAAATTTAAGACCAAAAACTTTTCCAAGATCGGAAGTCATCAATGAATCGCCCTTAAAACCAGTTTCCGTCACGAGGAAAATTTTTTGTCCGCCCGAGAAGGAGGAAAAAAAAGGTGAAAAATTGTGTTCGTTGAATGTCCTGAAATGTAATTTCATTGTTCTTATTTTTAATGACACTTTTTCAAGTAACTATATTTTTTACAGTGTTGAAAGAGTCAAATCCAATTCCCGAAATCGTTATAACAATGGTTCCATCAGAGGACTCTTTAGTAGAAAGATACAAGAGTCAATGCAACATCTCCAAAAAATCCTCTACCAAAAACGGTTATGAAAAGAACGCTTTATGCTTCGGTGTCAAAATAAGGTCTCCAGTGGCTGAATACATTAGAGGTCGAGCTGTTGTCAAAAACTCACAAGGGAGGAAAATCGTTACTCATAAACAAGCTGAAAAAAAGAAATAACGCATCCAGTTGCTGCATGATTTATATTCTCTTCCAAAGTTAAAAGTTCCTATTTTTTAAATATCGACTGCCAGATATATAAGTAGTGCAAAAAACATTGTACAGAGCATAAATTTTGTATGTAATTGTTGAAATTTTTATTCGAATAACTCCAGAGACAAAAGTGTACAGCTTTAAATTTAGAGCAGGAAGAGTATTATTATACAATTAACTTTTAATTGTATAGTAATAAAAAACTAATTGATTACCTATATGATACGATGTATTCTATCGGAGACATTTTTGAAATTTTATCATCACCCAGCAATATTTGTAAATGTTTTGTAAATATGGTGAATGAATAAAGATGAGTTTATATGATGAAAACAAAAAGTATTCTCTACAATTTATCGTAATATGTATTCGAGTTTTTCGTATCTGTTTTACCTAACAAGCCTATGGATAAACGGTCACAAAATTTGAAAATTATATTATTAATTATTTTATTGAACATTTTCAATATTTCTATCTACATATTTTTATAATAAAATTAAATAATTACATTTGGTGAATATTTGAATAAAAAATATTATTAAAAGTGAATGCTGTTTGGCCATAAACTTGTTCAATAGTCTTCAAAAAGTCTTCATGCGACATCGAACCTCAATTTATTTCTGTAGAAAATTTTTATTCTGCTGAAAAAATTCGTAAAATCAAAACAAAATACAAAAAACTTGAAAATGAATATAAATTATATATTTATGCATTTACAATCGTTTTTTTACTCGTTTTAAATAAAATAATTCATTTGAAATTGTGAATAAATTCAATATTCTTGCATACATTCTAAAAATGATAATTTAAAAAAAAATTTAACTCAAATGAATACAGCTGAAAACAGTTGACACATTTGAAAATATTTTCATACCTCATTTACGGCATTGACATTTGGCAAAACAAAACGACGAAATCAGTAAAACTTTTCAAAATCAAGGTATTTTTCAACTTTTTAATGTAAAATTATATTTTTTTTTTTTATAGTTTATCATTTTATTTAATTTTTTATATTTTAAATAGAAAAATTTATGACCGAACAAGTAAAAAATGAAGAAGAGTCAATTATTCGGAACAATTGGAATTCTCAATTCAGACTTCATAAAAGACTGTATTATAAAATCGGTTGAAAGTATATTGTGATTTTATACTGCGCTAGAATCATAGAAAGAAGATTTCAAGAATTTTGAATACGAAAAGAGAGATTTCTACGAAAATTGCCATCAAAACATGAAAACTTCTATTAATAAATTGAATCAAAACATAAACTGTTTTTTTTTTGTGAGACACGAGGAAAATGGAAAAGAGGAAAACTTCGTTTTTTATAAATTGATTTTATAAAAACTTTATTAAGTATAAGACTTTATAAAATTTTGTTTTATAAAGATTTGGCGATTTTTAATAAAAATCACAGTTACCATGGAATATGCGAAATGGCCAACGATAGCACAAAAATAACCAATTGTCGTTATCGAATATCAACTAAAAAACAAAAACAAATCGGCAATTGTTTTCTCCGAAGATAAACAAATCTAAAATTTACCCACAAGATGACCCTCAGCATCGACAAAGCTGAAACGATTACCCCTAAGTGAAGAAACCCCACGCGCCTTTAAAGCAAAACACCCCACCCCCAAAATCCGAAAAACCTCCTGATTCCAAAGCGAACCTCAACAAACAAGAAATTCGCCATCCACGTCTTTTTATATCTTCGCGACCAACGACGTATTGATTATCCAACGGAACACTTCTGCGGCTTCCTTAGCACACTTGGGGGAACTCTCGTCAAATGTACGACCTACGTCTGCCTTGTACAGGTGTAAGGAACGACGAAAAAAAAAGGTAAGAAAAGGGAAAAAGCCGCGGCGAAAGTCGAACGCACTCGTGCCGTGATTCGACTCCGAGATACCGAAAATTCTCCAAGTTCGTGAAAACGCCCGGAAAATCCCCGATTAGGAAAAATAAAAAAAAAAAAACGAGGATGGATTTGAAGGACGATGAAAACGACAATCGCCAGTTGTTCCTGGTGGAGGCTCCCCGGGACCCCCTGGTGTCCGGCGGCGCGATGGTCGCGACCGGGACCGACGACATCAGCCCCGGCGGCGATCTGCAGACGAGCGCCCTCGCCAACTTGATGGGAGTGCAATCCTCCTCCGCGTGCTTTCCTGCTAAATTCAGTAAGTGGACACCGCTGATTTAATTAGCCATCACACGCTCTTTCCTACCTGCGCTCAATTAAATTATTGCTAAATGCATTAAGCGCGTCGCGCCCCTCCCCCATTTAAGGGAGTTAGCGATAATCAGTTTAGGAGTTATGAATCGAATCTGCTATTTCGCGTGGGGTACCGACCCCTTGCAGCGTACGACTTCGCGCCGAGCCTGGCCGAGGAGCGCCAGCCCGTGGTCAACGTCGGTAAGCGGAAACAGAGGAGGTACCGCACGACCTTCACCAACTTCCAGCTGGAAGAGCTGGAGAGGGCCTTCCAGAAAACCCACTACCCGGACGTCTTTTTTCGGGAGGAGCTCGCACTCAGGATTCAGCTTACCGAGGCGAGGGTGCAGGTGGGCTTCCTTTCATCGCGGCTATTTAAGTTGAAACGTTTTTTCGGTGTTTATGGGAAGAATCGTTCGTTTTGATTCAAGGTGGTCATCATAAGCGCTAAACGCTCCAGAAAAAAAAACAAACAAACAAACAAACAAATAAACTTTCCAAGACTAAAATGAGTCATTTACTTGTATTTAAGGTATTACCTCCATAAATCGAATTTCGAACAGGATATTTTGGGAAAAAATCAATCACATGGAAACTTCAAAGTGTCACTACCCTACTGAAAAAATCCAAGTAGATTTCCAGTTGGAAACCCAAAAGGATTTATTTTAGGAAAATTGAAATGTAATTCCAGTTTAGAATCCAATCTTTCCCTTTTCCTTTTCCCTGAAAAGGTTAAATAGTCATCGTATTCGCCGTTGATTAAATGACAGTCTCGCGACATCAACGTCAATAATAGATACATGATTGTACTTGACTTAGTTACTTAATTTTACTACAATCTTGTTGGATTTCCAACTGAGAATCCACTTGGATTTTCAACTGGAATTTCATTTAAGTTTTCCGAAAAGGAATCCACTCAGATTATTAACTGGAAATCCAATTGGATTTTTTCAGTTGGATAGCACTCCTGCAAAATCACAACTCGTATTACTGTACCACTTTTTGTAATAAATTACTAAACTTTACATAACATTACATTGAGTCTTATAAGTAAAAGCAGTTTTTTTAAGTTTAAAAAAAACCGTGAGCAGGATTTCGTATGAAAATTTACGTCTTTATGCTGAAACTACTTTGATAGGCAAACTAAAGAGCATGAAGCTTTACCGTTCTTTTTTGGCGAAAATCGAAAAAAACAGTCAATTTTACACTTCCATTATAGCAACAAACTTGGCAACAGTGTACAAATATATGCAAGCATATTATGGTACGCAGTGTTCTCCCTTTAATAAACACTAATAAAGAGAGAGAGCACATGCGATGTTGCCACGCAACAAAGCTACGCGATACCCTGAATTTGGCCAGAACAATATTTTCTTGCACTTAACTTCACTCATAGAGGTAATACCTTAAATACGCTAATTTACAAAAGTTTACGAAACACATGGATTTTAGAGTTCTTAAAATATTTTTTTGACTTTTTGTTTGCAAGTTCAGTCTACAAATTTAGATAACTAAACTTTCGAACTTTTAAGAGTTATATTCTTATGAACGAATCAGTAAAATATTTTTTCATCACTCTAACCTCAAAACTGATATTTGGACGTGACTTTGAGGCTATTGTGATGAAAAAATACAGTTCGCACTCGTGAGCTATCGCCAATTTTGGCGAGGCCGATTTTGTCCCTCGCCTTCGGCTCGGGATAAAACCTTCGGCCTCGCCAAAAT
>JAPYZL010032610.1:0-20653 GCA_030522825.1 Platygaster orseoliae | reverse complement strand
ATTTCCGAGTACTCCAAAAAGAGGATTTCGTTCCTGCGTTCCATAAAAATAAAGTGGCCACTTTTACACATGCATGGGAAAAAATATTGTATGCTACATGAGACAAAAACGATGATTCCAACGAGTGCAAAGTTTGGGCACCAGCGAAGCGATAGCGCAAACTTTGCACTCGTTGGAATCATCCTTTTTCTCCCTTGTAGCATAAATATCTATTTACATGGTGTTTAAATGAATATTCGCTGAAGAACCAATTAGGAAGTGATGGTGCAATAATGTTCGAACCTCAGATGAAAAAAATTTGGATAAATTATCTTTTATACTAAACAAAAATTGTTAAGTTACCCATCCTTGACGTTGAATATACTCAAGTTCATTTCCCATGCGCACTCATTCCCGTTTTAAGGTCACAAATTATTCCACAACGAACAAAATCATTTGAAAAATCCGAATCATTACACAAATATAACACGCCTTGTACAATCCCCACCTCATCACGCGTTATCTCGACTCTCCTGTAAATTAATACTCGTATTTGTTTATACAAGTTAAAACGTAAACGTTGGGACGTAACAAATGACATGCAGCAACATTTACCTCGGGAAATAATTCACGCGCGCGGTCTGTGATATGCGAAAACGACGCGGAGACACGCTTATAACCTGGCGCTGATACGCGACGTTGGTTAATGTCAACTACAGCTGGTTGAAGGGGACCAAATGCATTAATTACACGAAATATTTGACCCGAATTCAACCAGCTAAGCTTAACATTATTCTCGGGGAGCGCAATATCCCTCGGGCTGCCCTTGTCTTTTCGAAGACTTGTTGAATTTACTATCTTCGTCGTGCTGCAAGAAACATTTTACATTCGATAATTAAAAAATATCGACTCTCGAACGATATCGTTTCCGAAATACCCGATTTCCGGGCGAAAAACGACGTGCCTCGTCGGCAAAATGGCGACTCGAAAATTCGTAGCTCATTGCAAAATTGTCGTCCCTCTTCTCTTTATGTATCTTCCATAATTCCGAGGCCATTACCGTTTCTCATTCCGGTAACGAGCTGCGAAAAAGGTAAACGGCGAAATGTGCAATAATAAATTCTGGCTTTTTCACGCAAAAATACACAAAGGGGCGAATTTTTGCGCTTCTCTTGATTGGGAAAATTGATCACCTCGTACAGTTAATGCGAATGTTTCTTTTTTTCTTTCGATGTTGAAATTTCTGTTGCACTGGAAAACATGTTTTCATTTTCCCCAGGTTTTCTCCGCTTCTTCAATTTTCCTAAACCAAAAAAAACGATCTTCTTAACTCGGATATTCGGATAAATTTTGGAAATTATTTTGAAGGGGCGGCGGATTAGGGGGGATTTTGTTGTGTATTTTTTCAAAAGAACCTTATGCCACAATGAATTACGTTCTATTTTCGGCATAGACGATACGTAACACGAGACGCACGCGCGTGTTAAATATAACCAAAAGTGAGCATCCGACTGATCACGGTAAGGTTATAGTTACTCCAACTACACGAGAAAACGAGGAATAAAACGCGACGTGAAGTTAGTGACGATTAAATGTGAGATTGAAAACGAAAATAGTAATTATGGTTTTGGAAAATCGATGAGAAAAATTCAAATTTCAAATTGATGGCATTTTTTGTGAATTGCCAGAGTCGATTTATGCCTGACTATATTTGCTTCTACATTTATTGTATTTTTGTGTGTGTAATAGCTGTGTTGAATAACGATGAAACTTTCAGACTAATTGAAATACATTAAAAGAAACTTTACTCAAAATGTCAATTTCGTAGAGGTCAATAATTATCTTGCATATAACTGTAGAAGAATTGTTTCACATAATTTTTTGTATGCAAATGGATTTTTTTACTTCAAATTCCGATGACATATGTGCTGTTAAAAATAATTTTTCGTTTTTCTTATATTTTTGTAAGAGGATTCCATTTATTATCAGACAATGTAAGTTACGTGAAATCAACAATGTCAAGTATTCAAGACAAATTTTATCATCTTTGTTTGCCTGCAAACATTAGTAGCATCAATTTTTCTTGAGTAAAAAAAAATTCTTCTATTTTACAGTACTAGTACAGTTATAGGGTCACAGTAGTACCTTTTCACAGTATGAAAACGCTATTACCGTACTTGTACTGCAAAATAGCGAACAGTACTCAAACGTAATAGTATATTTCGTACCTAGTCGCGATCGCTCATTTTGTCTAAAAGGGGTGTTATAGACCGAGGCGAAGCCGAGGTTTGAAATCCTTTTAGTCAAAATTGGCGGTCGCGACAAGGTACGAATGTTATTTTGTCTCATTCTAGTCTCAAAGTCCGTCCAAATGTCGAACATTGAGGTTAGAAGCGGACAAAATCATTTTTCCCTCTTCGCGTGATTATGGTCCGAGAAAAAGCCGAAGACCACAACCCTCGCACTAGTGAAAAATAATTTTATTGTCCTAGTAATGTAAAATACTATTATCACAAAATTTGTTGAAAGTATTGATTTTCAAATAATTATGAATTTTCAGATTTTAAAATGATATCTTTAACTCAGTTCATGAAATCACTATGCGAAAAGTATTAAGAAAATAATTAATAAGTAATAAAAAAAAATTAACTTTGTATTTGCAGTTTGCAGGATTTAAAGTTGATCATTTTTTTGAAAACCGGGAATAATCTTTTTTTTCAAACAAACACCTGCAAATAAAAAAAATTTTTTAAAAAATGGAGGCAATGATCATTCGGAACTACTGACATTTTTTTAAAGGAATTTTTATGTTAATTTTTACAACTCTCTTTAATTTCCGTAGCTTCGATTGAAAATTTGGAATTTCATTCCTATAGTTACTTAAAATTAAAACAATCAGTAGTGACACACCTGAAACTCAAAAATTATTTTTCAGGTCAATAATAAAAATAATAAAATAAAATTTTTCAGCAGCTTATACTAAGAATCATTTAAAAAACAATGAATAAATAGTTAAAAATTCGACATTTGTAGTTAAATCCCCAAGTTCCTAAAAATTAAAACAATTAATCGATACCTAAAACTCCAAAATCATTTTTCAGGTCGTAAATCGAAAAACTAAATTCATTAATGCAAAACATATTATAGATAACAATATCAGTGATTTGCAACATGGATTAAAAAAGTACAAGATCGACTTAATTTGTTCGACATACCTGAAAATCAGTCGTGAACGCGACTGAGAGATGTAATATCCCACAAATCCTACCGACGTCCACTTACAACACATACGCTTGGTTATTTGCACTAATATTTTAGTCTCGCTCGGTCAAATATTTACACATTTCCACGAAATATTTCGAGGCACAAAATGTTCTCCATCACAAATTAGAGCTTCTCCACTTGAACTTGTACACTAAACCGCTTTAATATTTTTTTTTTTACAAAAAAAAAAGAACTGCAATACGATTTCTTAAACATGCGGCATTTTTCTTAAGATAAACTCGATTTGAGGGTGTTTTTGAAAAAGCGCTTAGTCCCGAAATTTGCGAAACGTGGTCACACATAGTCCAGAAATTCCGTATAATAATTTCTTGCAAAAACATCAGTAAAGCCCCGAGAGGACCGGGAAAATGCGCATACTGGTTCATCTCGAGTTTCTCCGAGAAAAGTCTCGGCATTTCGCGATAATTCGACAATGACGCGAATCGAATGCCTTTTGAGATGACACTGGCACTCCTACATTTTCGTGGATCACTGCTCCTGGCAGAATTAGCGACGGCGCAGTCGGCTACAGGCGATGCAGAGACTAGGACACTCACGAAAACCCCTGAATTTCCACGAAAATCCCCGAATCCCGAGCTCCAACATTTTTCACATTGGAACACCTCATTGTCCTAATTCCAAAAATCGGGACAACGAAGGATCCGTTCGAAATTCTCGAAATTGCTTCTTCAATGCAAAAAATACTGGAATTCCTGGAGTTGGATTATTTCAGATTATTCCGGAGGCCAAATGACATTGAAATAATCTAGAGCCCGGCGCCATCATCCCCCGCCCTTTCCCTTCTGACCCCCTACCCTCTTCCTAACCCTCTTATGCGGCAAAATTAGTAAGCACACGACCCGGAAAAATGCATCGACCCCCTTTTTATACCTTCATGCACGCACTACTCAGCGAAAAGCACGTGATAAATCTTGTGTCCCAGCATCCCCGGAAAAATCTCCCTCCTCCTCTCCTACCACCACCCCCCTCGGTGAAACGAGACATCCCCAGCAAATGCACACGAGAGTTTAATTAGCGGGTACAGTGCAATGTCCATTTATTGGGGAATCACTATTGCGGACGCATGCGTGCATCAGCAGATTCTACGTAATATGCACCTCGCAAAAATGTTTCGTACCCCAGTTCGTCCTTGTCCGTTTTCTCAATTGAACGCACTTCGAGTACGATATAGCTCAGCTCCAAAACGGCAATGTTTAAAAAAGAAGAAAATGTAAATGGCCGCGGGGGTGGGGAATGGGGAGAAATTGACCGAATTACGTCTGGGTTGTTTTTGGGGAATGTAAAAAAAAAAAGAAAAAAATTGAGGTTGTGGGAGGGGGTGAGGGACAAGGGTGGGTTCGGGAAATCAAGGAGGTTGAAGATAATCGACCAAGAAAAACGCCGCATCCTTAAGCTCTCGTTCGCGGTCATATGTATGCAAAGGGGGAGAGGGGGTGAGGTCAGTATGTACGGGTCACGTCAAACAAAGCGAATTAATGAATCGTCGTAATATAAGTGACTGAATGACCAGCCCGTCTGACTGTACGCGCGCACGTACTACTTGGTCCGCGGTCCGGGCAAGCACTGTGCAGCCAACGACGTTTCGTCGCGACGCTTCCCCGCCCAATTCGCAGGGACGTGCATATATCGAGTGCCATCAGGGCGAGGGGGCGGGGGGGGAATGGGGTGGGTATTCGGCAGTAAAGTGGGAGGGAGAGGGGAGTGGGAGCATTAGGAGAGCTTTAACCGCGCGACGCTTGCGCGAATCGTGGGATGTATTCGCGATTCTTGCGGAAGGCGAAAACCCTGCCCTGTGCCAGGGTCCAGTGGCAAATCTGTCTAGGATGTCGGATTTTCGGAGTTTTTCCTGTGGATGTGACGTAATTGATAGGGATTTGGAATTTTAGTTGGTAGGTTTTGGGAAGCGGGTTTTCGAGAATGTACTTTCGAGTATAAAAATGATAGTTAGAAAAAAATTTAATAGAAAAGTCTGTGAATAAAATTTATGTGATATTTCGATCGTAATGTTCGTTAGGACTTTACGTCGATTTCAACAAATAATAAACGCGTAATGTGAATTACTTAGGGCAAAACCCATAATATAAGAATCATTTGTGAGTCTATTTTTCGCACTTTTCTCAAGCTTTGGACTACTATAAATCATTATATTATCTCAATTAATCACCCATAAAAAATTTTTTATAATTTTTATTTTAGTCATTGTTCCTATATTTATCATAACCTCTATATTTATATCATACATCATACATCATTCATATTTATATTTATAGTATATTACATAACTAGTACGATAAAACCATTCTTCACGCGTGTGAGGCTTGTGGTCCGTAGCGAAGCCGAGGACCATTATCACACGAGTGAGAAAATGATTTTACTTCCGAGTAATGTACAATATTTTATAGTACGAGTACGGTAATAGCTTTTTCATACCGTGAAACGGTTCGATTAAAATGCTATAACTGTACTTGCACTGTAAATTAAATCATGAATCTGTTCAAAATCTAGTTATTTTATAAACTTGTAATGTTTTTATAATTTTATAATTTTGTTTCACATAATTACTACTGTTAAACTCATTTTACAATTCGTTAAATTTTTTTTAGCACTGAATAAAATGCATCTTACTTTATGATATCGATCGCTTGGAGCCGAACCTAGAATACAAGAATCATTTGTGAACCTTCATTTTTCTCACTTTTCTCAAGCTTTGTACTACTATCTTAAATTCTCTTCAACTCTACTATAAAAATTCATTTTACAATCTGTGTTCATTGGAATTTTTTTGTATCATGACACGATTAATACTTCAACTTGAATATTGAAGAAGCCAATATCAAGTAATTTAGAATAAGTAAATGTCTGTGAAATCGTTTTATTGAATTTTTATTCTTTTCATTGAATTTAATTTTTTTCATTTTCTTATTTTACTGAATAAAATAAAATGATTTTAAGGAACTTTATTTGTTCATAATTACTTGATAGTGGCTTTGATAGAATGTAATACATAGTATATTACATTACTAAAACGATAAAATAATTTTTCAAAAGTGTGTGACTTGTAGTTCTCGGCTTCCCCTAGGACCATAATCACATGAGTGGGAAAATGGTCTTACGTCCAAGTAATGTACAATATTTAATAGTACGAGTACGGTATTTGCATTCCGTACTGCGAAACGGTACGATTACGACGCCATAACTGCTCTATGTACTGTAAAAAATTCTGAAAAAAGTTGAAAAAATGATTTTTCAAACAAAGCATCTCAAAAGTACAAAATTTTCATTTTGGTCGTTTTAGAGGAACATTCCTAGAGGAAATCGTTCTAGAGCTATTGCTCTTGTTCTAGAGGAACAAGGACATTTCTTATTTTGGTGTAAAACGTTTCAATAGTAAAATTGTCCGTACGTACACGACTTCAACCATCAAATTCAATACGATCGAATGTTGTCTGAAACATAAACTGTGATTTTTACTGTTTCTTGATAAAAACGATGTTTACATATTTACATATACATAATCAGAAATGAGAGCGGATTACATTTTGCTTATTTTCACATCGCAAAAAAACTATCCAAATTTACTCGCAGAACCGTAAAAATTTGTGGACCTATGTAGTTTTAGCTCTATTTTTCGGCATTACAGCCAAAAAGTATGTATTATGGGGTGGATTACACCTGGATTACAGAAAAACCTGTTTTTCATCACTCTAACCTCAAACCAGACATTTTGACGTGACTTTGAGGCTATTGTGATGAAAAATTACGTTCGCAATCGTGAGCTATCGCCAATTTTGGCTTCGCCAAAATTGGCTCTAGCTCCCGATTACGAAAATAACTATTTGATTACAAATTTGTTTTTTTGCGATGTGAAAATTAGCAAAATGTGATCCGCTCCCATCCCTAGACATAAAACGACTCTTTTAAACTGTGTTCCGAAAAGGGTTGGAGCGTGATTGTATAGAAATATGTAACTACACGATCTGCTGAAAAATCAAGCCAGGAGCGGCTGTAAATAAAAAACGCCAAATAAAATTGATCTTGAGCGACAATCTGAATCGAACGAACAAAAATGTTTAAAGTCACAGAAAGTTAAAATTACAAACTTTTACCATTTTATAGTTGAGTCATTTTAAACTTTTGTTGAAGATATGTTGTAATTCGTCAATTATTAAATTGAAAAAAATTCATTTATTGAATTTAAAGTGAATTTTTCGAATTTTCAATTTGGAGAGCTGCATATGCTTGACAAAAAACATTTCGAAAATGTTCACTTATTTCTTAATCTGAGTGCTGCTAAGACAACACTATTTTACAAATGCAACATAATATCCTCTTCAAACGTACCAAGAATTTTCATAAATTCATCTCAAGAGAGTGGAAACAAATTTACGTAGTCGTTAAATTGCAACGAAAGAATCAACTCAAAAATAAAAAAAACAATACTCAATTTATTTCAACGCAGGGCTTGTTGGTGGTATAGGGTGGCCGGGTGAGGGGGGGGGGTAAGTAGTTGATTAGCGGGGTGGAAATTGAAGATGCACAGGAATACTCTCGGTCGCTAAGTAATCGAGCAGTGGCAGAAGAGGCGGCTCTTGTGAAATGCACACTTCCAACCCCGACCACCCCTTTGTTAATAAATAATTAAAAATGATTATTATTTCTTATAAATAATATTATATCCGCGAATCGTATTCCGAATAAAAATCCTAGCGAAATTATTTTTGACATTTGAAATTAAAATTTCGTCGGCACATTTCCAATTTATGGTCGCGACGTTTTTGCGACTATAAAAAACAAAAATAACAAGATAATTAACAATTTCGAGATCGCCGAGTACGGAAATTTATACGATGTTATGCGAATTGCGAGTAATTTATTTTTTGTTGTATGGTTTTTTTAAAGGGGAGGAAAAGGGTTGTTTACTCTAGTTTGAACTGTTTTTGTTGAGGTAAAAATTGTTTATGAAGTTGTTTATTTGTTATTTCAGGGTGTTTGTCCATATCCGTGACTTTCTGCATTACCGACTTGTAGAGAAACGATTTCGAATTTTGTGGAGTAGGTGTCCTTGGTAGTATTGATTTTTGAGAATTTCGAGTTTTATAGAAGTTAATTTTACTAAGTTACTATTTAAAAGTATTGCTGAAATTTGTGTGATTCACAGAATTGTATGTGTTTATTTTTTAGAATTACGTACATATGATGATTGACAATTAATTCAGTTGTATTTTTGACATCATTTTTCGTCATTTTTAGAACATTGTAAAATTTTTCAAAAAGAATGGCGTTGATTTAAAGTACTTGCACATTTACGCTGTTTATTCAAAAAATTTATGTGTATTTAAACACATTTATTTATGCACAGGATTTATGTGCATTTATTTGCATTTACTAATGCACATATACCCTTTTTTTTAATAATATTGAAGTTGTAGAATTAATAGCGATAAAAAAAAACCATACGAAAAATTAAATACATTTTAATTATAAGTAAAAGTACATAGTGTAATTTATATATTCGAATAATTATACTCTGTGTTTTACTTTTCGTTTCTCAATAATGCTCGAAAAATTACGAGACATTTTTCACAGCACGCAGAGATTAGAACTTTATGGAATTCACTGTTTTATTAAGTCTTAATCATGTAAATTCATTTCGTTTTTCCCCTGGCAGTTTTACTGTGAACATAAATTTATTTACGTGAAAATTCGGGAAAAAGTACGAGAAACAGGAATGTAATTGGAATTTTATTTGTAAATTTGAAAAATGCATCACTGCTTTAGTATTTTGCATGCAAACTTAGATAAGTTGAAAGAAAAATTGCGTCATAATTTTGGAGAGACGGGAAATTGATAAATCTCAGTTTTCTCAGAAATTTCATTGAAGACAGGATTTTTATCATCAAGAATTGAATTCGTTTTTTACCATTTATTGATGTGGAATTTCAAGGTTCCTTTTATTAGTCATGTAAAAATGTTCACTTATTCTGAATTGATATTTCATACAATAATTTCTAGCAACTTTTATAGAATCACAGAGATATCACTGAAATAGAAATGATTCTAAATTGGTGAATTGTATTTTTAGATGTTTTCACGTCGAGTTCGTCTATGTCAAAAGTAAGTTTGGTTTGGATTATAATTCAAGTTATTCGAGTAAAACTTGCGAGTTCAAGATTTATAATGATTTTTAGAGTCAATCGCAATTTTGTATTACATGCTAATCATTAAGTTTGTTTACTTTCCGTTATTTTTACCATTATTCTTCAATTTAAAATTCAAACAACGAAACTCGGCAAATTCTTGGATATTGGAATATATTTGCCATATCTTTTTGTATATCAGAATTTTTTACTAGTTAAAAAAAAAAAATTTTTACCATAGCAGTTGTGTTGGTTAAATAAAATGATGAATAATATATTTTTGTAAAAAAACGTCGTTAAATTTACTCGTACAATATTGTTTTCTGTTTGAGCAATAATGCTTTAAGGTTGCAATATTCAATTCTACAAATCTACATCGATTCCATAATCTGAAACTATTTATTTATACAATGTCATAGTTAATGAAAATGATAGTACCTTTATAGCATTTACGTGTACAGTGTAAATGGTATACGTACTTACAAGATTATCATATTGGAAACCAACATTATTTGCAAAAATCGTTTCTGTAATTGCAGCAGCTAAATGAAAATTTGAAAACGTTTTCATAGAATCATAAATAAATCATTTACAAGTTTACAATACGTTCGGAAACTTCATTTAACTTATGAGTAATTACGAATTAAATTGAGACCTGGATCAATTTATAATACATTATTGTACAAGCGGGTAATGCTTGCTTTACCGAAACGAGGGTTTTAATAGTTTCAACAAAGTAAGCTTTTCCCTGCGTGTGCGATACGATATTTTATACGATTATTATCTCCAAGCCCGTCCAAATGACTAACTTAGAGGTTAAAATCGTAAAAATTAATTTTATAATTTGTTCTAAATAATCAGAATCAGTAATAAAAATTGAAAAAAAAAAAAAAACATAAAATGCTATAAAAAATTGAAAAAAAAGATGCTCATTAGCAAATAAATAATTAAATTTGAATTCATTGAAATAACATAGTATGTTGGACTATATAATGAAACAATAATTAATTGTTAATGAAATAATGAGGAATTTGAAACATACATAAATAATATTCAATCAGATAAAAATATAACATTACATAAAGGATGATAAATTATAAATGAAAATTATTGTATAAGTTTCTATTAGATTAATAAAATAAAATAAAATTACTTTATCTTAACTAAGGTAACTAAACTGCTAAGTATTTTAAAAAATTAATCAAAAATATTTTCGTAATCATGTTTTCTGTGAAATAGGATTAGGAAAATTTTCTTTTTCTACGCCCGTTGAAATTTCTGTAATTAAATATGTCTGATCACTTTTTTCCGTGTTTTTTTTTTGTGAATGCAGAACATACAAGGAAACGACGGATTAAAAAAGGGAAAAAAAGATGCGTCAACCGCAATTACGTTGATTTACAACACGTCCGAAAATTTCACCTAACTTATGAGTAATAACGAATCAAATTGAGACCTGGGTTGTTTTAACACAATTTACAATTCATTATGTATATTCAGAATCACCGTTGAAGCTTAAAATATAAACATAGAATTTAATGAAAAAAATTCAAAAATGCATGTTGAGGGAGTGAGGGAAAAGGATTGTTGAAAAAAGGATGTTTCTTATCAAATAAATAATCAATGTCGAAAAAAAAAAACATTTATTATTATGAAATACGATAAAAAATTCTAAATTGACAACGAAATAATAGAATAATTTAAAAATTAGAATATATATGTGACGCGATTTGAGAAAAGATACCTTAGGGTACTGATCGTTTAGGCACATCCGTCTCAAGGGCATTAGAAAATAGGCCTTAACGATTCGTACCCTAAGATATCTTTTCTCAAATCATGTCACATAAACATAAATTACATTATTTAGAATTAAATAAAAATAGAAAATTTCGTAAAGGATGATAATATATAAATAACAAAAATAATCTAAGTTTTTTTTAATTGATATTGTGGGATTAAATTACTTTACCTTACAGCAAATATTACTTTTATTTTATAAAATTACTTTCAATAATATAAAATAAATATAATTTACGAATGAATTAATTTAAATTTGAAAATTCATGAATTCCATTGCTTTGAAGATTAATGAATAAAAGAAGATTAAAATTAGGTTATATTACTATTACTTATTTAGGGTAGCTCAATTGCTAAGGATTCTAAAAAAGTAATCAAAAATCTTTTCGTTATCTTGGTTTTCATGAGATAGGATTCGGAACTTTTTTTTCATGTTTCAGGCGCTAGAATCGTGATTTTTACCACCTGTTCATAACGCCAAATCACTATTTTACAGCCTTCAACAAGAAAAATTATGTTCGCACCTCTGAACAATCGTCGTCTTGCTCACAGGTAAAAAATTACTATTTTTCCGATGGCCCTTGTAATTTCTATGAAAAAAAAAAAACTGAAAACTGTTTTCCGTGATTTTTTTCTACAAATGCAGAACAAACAAGGAAAAGACGAATAAAAAAAGGGAAAAAAGTCGCGTCAACCGTAATTTCGTCGATTTACAACACGTTTGGAATCTTCACTCAACTCATCAGTAATAATGATTTAAATTAAGATATGGATTGTTTTTACGCAATTTACAATTTATTCTGTATAATCAGAATTCGCGTTGGAATTTGAAAGAAAAAAATAAAATTCAATGAAAATTTCTTTAAAAAGTATACTAAGGAGGGGGTATGGGAAAAAATTGTTAAAAAAAAGTGTATTTTTCATCAAACGAATGATCAAATTCAAATTTATTAAAATAATCACATATGATATCATAACAAAGAATTAAACAATGATAAATTATTGATAAAAAAATGATGAGATACTTAGAATGCACAATAATAATATTCAAATAGATCAAAGTTGCATAACGATTGATAAAGTATAAATAACAATTACAATATTAGTTTTTTTTTTATTAATATTATAGGATTCAGTTACTTTACCTCAAGGTAAAAATCACTTTTGTACGCCACCGGATGGAAACGCGATTTTTCGCTCCGCTCAAACTCGCGTTTTCATCCGCTTACGTAGAAAATCTTATGTGAACCTTGACGCCAATGCTATCCTCGGAGTAGCATTATGGCGTCGCGGTACACAAATAACTATTACTCACTTATAGATCACTTTTACTAGTGCAGAATCGAATCAAATAAAATTACCATTGCAAATAAAATTTCTTTCATTAATTCTACTTATTTAATGCAGCTGAATTGCTAGAGATTCTAAAAATGTATCAAAAATCTTTTTAGCATCATGGTTTCCGTGAAAAAGGATTCGGATATTTTTTTATCAACGCCTCTTGTAATTTCTGTAATTAAAAATCACTAAATACTGTTATACGAAGTTTTTTTTTAATTTTTAACCGAATGCGGAACAAATACGGAAAAGACGGTAATATAAAAGGGGGAAAAAGATGCGTCAACCGCAATTTCGTCGATAAGCCGACGTTGCCGAGGTGGCAGAGGCGTGACCGCATGCTCTACCTCGAAAATATATGAATTCAGTGCAACGGCGTTGAAGATATTGAGGACGATTCAATAAACCCGGCGAAGTGCGGATTTTTCTGATTAGCCGACAAAGTTGGCCGGCGCGGCGCGCGTGATTGTCCTCCCAAATCAGGCTTAGATTGGCGAGCCTTTGTCTTATTTTCCAAAAGTTTCTTCTCCCTTGGACCGACCCCCGTGGGCGTTTCACTCCTTCAGGATCTTTCTTCCTTTCTTCCTCGCGTTCGAGCCGTGCCATCTCTACTCACGAGAAATGCACTCTCCCAAGCCTTTCAATCGGTGTCATTCAATCGAATAGGGCGATTTCGTGACCTGCCTACGATACATTCGTCACTGTGAAAGTTGCAAGCTTTTTTCATAATTCGCCGTGTTTTTCAGAGTTAAATAACGATATTTCCGTCAAAATCCACTGATTTATCATTACTAATACTTATTTTACAAATAAACCTAGCTTCGAAGTTCTGAAAAAGGCGAGCTGAATAAAGTTGTTCTTTTTTGAAAAGTGAAACATTGATCTCACAAAAACGACAACGCCTTCGTGTGAAATCTATAGAAACATGATAAAAATTTACGATCTCTCTTAATCTGAAACTGTAGAGTTTTTACTGTTTAAAACAGTCAACTTAAATGGCTGTTTGCATAGTTGATTTATTGACGAACAGTCGCGTCCACTTACTTATTCATCCAGCAGAATTGACCGATTCAACCAGTTAAATCAACTGGTTAACCAGTGGACGACTTTTGTCGATTTGAAATAGTAAAATACAACTGGCAATCAGTTAAACTCAACTGTTTCAGATTTAGAAAGTAGAAGGTTAAGTTTTTTGAATATAGTAGGAGACGCGTGAGTAAAAACTCGAGTGAGAAAATATGTAAAAAAATAAAATAAAAACTGTGGATTTCACTCGTTGCTCACAGAGTCTGAAAGATGAGGATACAACTACTCTCTAAATCTGAAGCAATCAGAATTTCTTAGTTTTGAACTGTGAACCTAAATAACTGTTTGAGTAGTTGATTTATTGACCAGCAGTTGTTTCTACTGTTTGTTCTGTGAAAACGCGCAACTGTGGAACAGTTGTTTTTACTTATTTATCCAGCAGAATTGATCGATTCAACTAGTTAAATCTACCGGTTAAACAGTGCACAATGTTTGTCGATTTGACACAGTCAAAAACGACTTGCAATCAGTTAAAATTAACTGTTTCAGATTTAGAGAGTAGTACAGTCATGTTTGCTATATTCGGTAACATCTGAAACATCGTTCATGATTCGGAGATAAGTTTGGAAAATTTCAAAAAATGTTGATACATACATTGTAATGCTTTTTTCTTCCTTCTTAAATCTAAAAAGTTAGAAAAATATTGAAAAATTACAAGAAATTTTATGAAGTTTGATAAATTTGTATGCAATCTGTCAAATTTCGGAAATTTTTTAAAATTGAAAAAATTTTTAACACTGAAAGATGTCAAAAATCCTATAAAATTCAAAAAATTGCAGTTACCGTGTTACATCCTTTGAATTTTGAAAATAAGAAATTGTTAGTCGTACGGACATAATGGATAGTTCACAAAATTTTGATTAAAATTTAGAATTTCAAAAGGTATTGAAATTTCGTAAACTGCAAATTGATGCATTTTCACGTGGATATTTTTAAATATTTCACCCATCAAAAATAATAACACCTGATTGTCTTCACATTTTTATGGAAAATTTCTCCAAACTACAGAAATAATTTCAAATTTCGTCTGCAATTTTCTCAAAGATTTCCATATGTAACGATAATATTATTATTATATAATTTTAAGATAACACTTTCCAAAAATCATGTTTAATATAGCATTGCAAAAATCGCTAATTTAAGGTACGTTGCAGGTGAACAATTTTTCTCGCGAACTTTTTCAAACGTTGCTCTTTTTTTTCGTAACATAAAGAGGGTCAGTGAAAAATAGTGCGCTTTGCTTGGGATTTTCGTGCGGTGTTAATGTAGCCCCTGTGGAATGACAACTTGCGTATCAAGCCAGACTTCATTTTTATATACGAATCTCTTACTTTTTTCCCTTGGCTCTTAAATTTCCATTACAACATCTGCGCCCGACGACTTTATCATTCATTTTCGCCCTAATGAGCTTTACTTTTTCCAACTTGCTTTTTTAATTATCTTGCTTACGTGATTGTTTTCAGAGATTTGCTCTCCTGGCCAAGCGTTTTTTTGATGGCGAGTTTTACGAATTTCGTGATGATTAATTATTTTTGTTAGAAGAACGATAGTAATGAATAACTTTTGCTTTTTTCCGAAAATCATTTTCTTTTCATCAGTTTTTTCTCTTATTTTCGAAATAATTATGAGACATTATTTTGAAAATGTTGTTATCGATAATTTATGGTTGCTTTTTCTTATATTTTAAGACGATGTATAAAAAAATGACTTACTGACTTGAATCTATTTGTTATTAGTTAAAGCAAAATCATATGAATTTTATAGCAAGTTCTTCGGTAAACAATCTTTTTTATAACATCTTTTTGAAATGTAAATAATTTTTTTTATACTTCAACAAAGAAAATTTTGTTTTAATTTTTACATCGTCAAATTTTTAGTTCTTTTTTTTAATTTTTATTCATGAGCCTGGGAAAATTTGAGTACCTGAATATGAATAAATTTTATTTTATTTTGTTTTTCTTCCATTTGTTACTAAATGTGAAAAAAATTTTGTTTCAATCACGAAATGATATTCCTTATTATTTTTTTACCGAATGTTGTACAATTGTTGAAATTTTTATTATACGTGTTAAAAGGATTTCGAATTTTTCATAAGAAGGAGAATCACTAAAATAGGTTTCCTTGACGTCAAAATAAAAATAAATTCTGCCAATTTTAATAACTTCCACATATCCGAATCACATATCCAGATCTTACGAATCAACGAATTCGATAAGTACGAATTGATCGATTTCCTACAATTTCATTTGATTGTGTTTTTTTTTTCACTTGTCGCTCACTGTAAATGATTTCATTCATTTATTAATATAAATTTTTGTCTACTGTTCATTTAACAAAAGCATATAATTTGTTGAATAGTTTGTACAAACGAATTGTTGAATTTTTTCATGAACAAACGTAACACGATCTCGGTTTTTTTGACGCCGAAACAGAAATTAACAACAACCAATTTGTCGATACATCATTTCTCGTAATTAAACTTGCACATTTTCGATTCTCAAAATTCCAATCTTGTGATTACTACTGCATTCCTGTAATAATCAATTTATTTAAACAATTCGAGTTCCAATGTTACAATATATGCAATTTACATGATATAAAATAGGATTCTATGAATTTATAAAATAAATTGATTCAATTTCTACGTTTTCCAATTTCTTCACAACTCGCTATCATAGTCAAATTATAATCCTCATCATAGTCCTTTATAATAAAATCTTCATTCAATCAAAACAGTTCCTGATTGTGGAAAATTCTTTTGCATATTCTACTACCGCTTCCAAGCCTAATTTTTGAAAAAGCAGCTTACTTGAAGTTCCAAACATTTAAAATTAAATGAAAATAAAAAGTATACCAATACTTGATTTTTCGTCACGAAGAGGTTTGTGCTGAATATTTTGTTGTTCCAACAGAAAAGAAGTAGAAAATTTTATTTCCTAATACTCATTAATTTGAATTTTCGTACTTGAGTTTCCCAAAGTTACATTCAAAACTAAATGAAAATAAAAAATATATGAATTCTTGATTTTTCGTCACAAAGTGGTAGAAAAAAACTTTTTATCCGGTACTCGTTAATTTGAATTTTCGTACTAGAATTTCTCGATAGCCATAAATGATCCCGTATGCATATTTTTTTTTTAGGAAAAACCGCGAAAGTCCCTCCAAAAATAGTGTCATCGTTTTTTTATTTCCCACTCGGCAACTCGGAAACGCGCGCACGTATTATATTTCCGCTGACTAGAAATAGCAGTCGCCGGCGGCACACATGCTTTGGTACCCGAAAATCTCCCATGGTCCGGTCCCATAGCTCCCATATGGTCTGCACCCGGAGTCCAACGCCACATGCAGATATATCCTCCTCCCAACAACCAACATATTAAACCCGTAACTATTTCCAACGGAAAATCCCCTTTCACCCGAGAATACAAAATACTCATATTCTTACGACTCCCGATTTAACTTCTCCGATTACGCGATTTATTTCCGGATTTCACAACTTCCCCAAGTTGGTTCAACCGACGTTATAAAAAAAAGGGGAAATACAAAAATTATAAAACTGTTAGAGAAATTAGTCGTTTGTGGTGGTGAAAGACGAATTTCTTGCCTCTTTAATCGAGGGGCAGTGTATTTAACGCACTATCGAGGGTTTTCACTTGGGATTACGTAACACTGGTGGTTCGGGGTGAAAGGGGTGTTTTCGATGTCGGTGCATGACCGGGGCGCAGCTCCATACTTCTTTACATTCCATACGTCTCAAGCACTATGGGAAGCAAGGAAGCACGGAACAGTCGCCCGGACGTCTTCTCCTGGAGGAAGAATTGAAGATTGCTGAACGGTAGCTCGTCTCGCACTGAAGTGCAACACGGAGGCTCCGCACTCGCGTAGGAGCCCTCTAAAAATGGCCGAATCCCCCTATTTCTTGGGCCGCTACGTGGGGCATGTAAGCTTACACTTGCGAAGCGGCGGGAGCCGCCGGTCCAAATTTGTCTTTATCCGAAAATAGGATGTGCGCCCAACGCTTTGCCGGAGCGTTCGTATTATTCTTGGTCCACATTTTCACCGCGGTATGTGGCCAACTTCATTATCGGTTGGGTCTACGCGGAGGATATGGGGAACGGCGTTGAGGAGGCCTCACGTCTGGGAGGTCATGCAGTTTTTGCAGTTTTCATGCCAATAAGACAATAGACTTAAATATATAAAGAATAGCAAAGATTGTACGAAATTAAGGAAGTATTCCCAAAAACCATGCAAAAAATATTATATATAACGATGTACGAAAGTGATGTGAAATAATCACTATGAAAAAACAAAATAATATGTACGTTATCATTTATGTGACTAAAAAACAAATATGTAAGAGAAATTAAAAAAAAAACCATCTTGTAAAAATCACGTCCGGGAGGTATCCAGGCAGTTTTTTGCAAAACTTTTTTTGCAAATAGGGAAATCAAAAAAACATTCAAAGTCGACCGACATCTATGTATAAAATAAAGGGATCACTATCAGAAATCGAGAAATATAAATATAAATAATATGCGAGTAGTGAACATAATAAGCCTATACGAAAAATTTGAAACTGTGTAGTAATCATGGTTTATGTGAACTTGGAAGCAAAAATGTAAGAAAATAATGAATGAAACAAACTTCAAATCAAAAATCACATTCGGGAGGTTGCGATCGAAGGATTCGGTTTTTTTTTATTCGTCAATACAGAGATTTTTAAGAGCTTGGAAGTTTTTTCGGTAGGGAATGAAATTGAGGATGCCATGTTTTTAAAATAATTTAGAAATATTGCAACAAACTGAAAACATGTTTTTCAAGACGAATGGTTAGTGCCCAGTTATGATACCCTCAGTGTTGATTAATTTTTGAAACAGAATGAAATGACTGGGTATTGATGAACACACCGAATTATTACATAAATTGGAAACTTTTTTTTTAATCCAAATTCGAAATCTATCTACTTACATGATTTTTTTTTCACAGTTGTATTTTATTTTTCAGTTTCATTCTTTTATAATTCGTCATTATGTACGTCATTACGGATAATGTCAGATTTTGAAGATAGATTTTTTAGTCAGCCAAATGTAAACGGAATTCAGTATATGTCGTACGAATAGGCAATGATTACAAATTTATTCATAAATGCAACTCGGGACGTTAACAGAAAAATATTTGGGAGGAGTTTTTTGAAAAAATCCGTCTCGATATCATTTTCATAAAAATCCATATAAATATTTATAACATTCGAAACGTTTAGATTCCTAGAGCATCGAATTATATAAAGCTATACAAATTTCTCATATCAGAAAACCCTGCAAGTTGTATACATAATGAGGAAATATGGAAAATACTAAAAGTATTAGAAAAATACATAATTGAGTTCCACTATATTCAACACGTATACGAGAAATGTTCGACTCTGTACTCCGAAATTTACGGAAATTTACACAACTTTGAAACTCAAAAATTCGTTAAATTGAAACATATAATTAATGGAACCAGATCGTCAAAAATTGAAAATAATAAGATTCCCAAAATTCAGAAAAAATTCAGGAATTTATGAAGTTTCTTTATTCTATGCTAGAATACAATATTGAAGTATTTTCGATATTTCAATAGATTTACTGGATTTCTATGATTCATTCTACAGATATTAAGAATTCGATGCTAAAGTATTGATATTTGGAACGATTTTGAGTTCTAAGTATTCTTTAAAACTTTTTATTTATTTAAAGATAACTACCCCCCCAACGAAAAATTTTCCAATGTAAATGATGGAGGTGCGGGCGTCGTTTGTCTTAAGTTCTCAACAAAAAATAACCGGATTTATCCCATGCGCTAGTGAGTACAGAAGCAATGAAGTCTGTATTTATGTGTCTAAATTATTTACGTTCTTTACGAACATTTCAGGATTATGAAAGGTAATATCATAACTATTTTTCGTATAGTAAAACTTGTTCATTTATTGCCCTTCCCAGCCTTATAGTATTTTCTTTTATCTTTTTTTTTTAAATGCAGGCATTTAAAATCACTCGCCTGTCTGTTTGTATGAAATTTCATCGTAAAACGACTAATATGATAAGTTTCTGTATTGGCCACGTGCATATATGTTTTATCATAACAATGTCTTGATAAGGTTCTCACAGCAAAAAAATGTAATTGGAAATGATTACCATTTTATCGTTTTAAATTCAAACTAATCGTATTTCTGACGTTATAGAAAACAATAGAAACGATTTGGTACCAAAAGAATGTAATACTATTGAAATATGATTAAAAGCGATTGGGATAATTTTTGATTAATTATTTTTCATGAACAACCAGAAATATGTTTGCTATGCAATTTTAAAAATTTTCTAAGTGTAATCGTAATTATATTCTTGAAAAATACACGATTTAGGTTCTATCCATCGCAGTCGTTATGAATTTGAAAAATTCCAATAAAAGTTATCTTTTATAGTGAATTATCGAAAATCGGAACGTAAATTAAAAACAAAAAAAGAAATTTCTTTGGAAAATAAAAATTAGAACTTAGGAAATGTTTTGTCCTTTGCCAATTTGTGCTTTCTACTCAGCTGCTTATTCGCTTAGTAATGTTATTATTTTTAATAAAGGAGTAATAAAAAAATAATAAAGTAACCGGTATGTTTTTATTATTTATATTACTTACAGTCCTTATTTTAGTGGTTGTCATTAAAAGCGGGTAGGTGAGGGACTTGCAATACCTGCATTAAAAAAGATAGATATAAAAAAGTACTACATATAAGGCCGAGAAGAGCGACGAATGAGAAAGTTATACTATACGAAAAAATAGTTAAGGTATTAATTTTAATAATCCTGAAATGTTCGTAAAGAACGTAAATAACATGAACCCATAAATATAGATTTCATTGCTTCCGTACTCACCTAGAACGCATGGGATCAATCTATATTAGGGGAGACCGGGGCTAGTTGTGCCATTTTTCAGTATTTAATTTTTTTTACAACGAACTATACATACAATCAGATTCTAATCCGTACCCGTCTAT
>JAPYZL010032539.1:0-22934 GCA_030522825.1 Platygaster orseoliae | reverse complement strand
AGTTCACATATAAGTTTTTGATAAACTTATAAGTTGACATATATGTTCGCAAAAACATATATGTGACTTATAAGTCGACATATAAGAAAACGTTGAACGTATAAGAAATTTTGATATACTTATAAGTTTTTTGCGAATCTTATATGTTTCATGGTTACAAGGGTCATTGCATCAAAGTATTAAAAAAAGAAAGTTGATCGTATTCGTTGATTAATTAAAATGAAGCGTTGTATAAACAAGTATTTTCTTCATTATTAAATTATCTCTCAATAATCTTGCTTAACAAAACACAGATAATATAAAGAAAAATGAGTTTTTTCGGTCCTGTCACTCGCTCCGCTCGTACGCAAAATATCAGATGCAAGAAAACATACTCATTCAATTTGTGCAACATCATAGATTCAGTATTCAAACTTTTTTTTATAAAAATTAAAGTTTCCACATGATTGGACGTTTCAAAAAAAAATTAAACGAATCATTGTTATGTATGTAGATGAAATCTGTTATCTTGGAAAAATTAAGCTGTTACTTTTAAATCGAAAATCATTGCATCAAAATATTAAAAAAAGAAAGTTGATTGTATTCGTTGGCATTTTGAATTATTATCAATCTTCGAAAAATTTTATTGACATTTCAGAAAAAGATACTGAAATTTATGAAATCAGTAAAACTTTGTATCACGAAAGAAATTTTTATAATTTTCAGGCATTTAAGATTTCCTGGCCTGACAATAGTTTTTATTTTTTTATAATACTAATTTATTTATTTTCAAATAGTTTAACCATCTAAATATTTATCATCAAAATATTTTCGGAGATTTTTAATTTACGATATTTTTTCAAAATTCAACGAAAAATGAAAGTTTATTAAAAAAATATCTTCAATCGACACACATTATTATGAAGCTACTAAATGATGAAATTATTGGTAAATTCAAAAATGGAAGAAATATCAAGAGTTTAAGGAAATAAAATTCATTTATAGCGAAATAAAAAACAATAAAAGAATATATGATAATTAATTTATTGTTATCAATTGCATTCTACTTTTACAATAATATTGCAGTTTTTATAGTTTTATTGTGATTTTTATATCTTAATATTATTGCAAAACTTGTAATAATTATTTTACTTATTACAATATGTATGACAGTTTTTATTATACGATTTTCGGGAAATTTTAAAATTTACACGTGCAAATAGTATTATACGAGTTGTAATTTTTACTTTACTATTACAAGGTATTTTATTAACGAGGGATTTCTTTGTTTATCAGCCAATATTTCAGAAATTCATAGTTTTTCAATGAGAGTTTACATTCACTGAAAAAAAAATCTTGCAGTTTTCGTCAGATATATTGTAAAAAGTACAAAAATATTTCAGCTTTTACAATATTATTGTAATTTTTATAATATTATTGCAAAACTTGTAATAATTATTTCACTTATTACAATATGTTCGATAGTTTTTACTATACGGTTTTGGAAATTTTAAAATTTACACATGCAAATCGTACTATACGAATTGTAATTTTTACTGTACTATTACAAAGTATTTTATAAATTAGTGATTTCTTTGTTTATATGTATTTCAGAAATTCATATTTGTTAAATGAACGTATACTTACACTGAAAAAAATATCTTTTGTTAAATATATTGCAAAAAGCAGAATATCATTGACTTTTTACAATAATATTGCAGTTTTTACAATATTATTGTAATTTTTACAATATTATTGCAAAACTTGCGATAATTATATATAAATTAATTTATTAGAATAAAATTATTATCTTTACATTTATTAAATAGATATTGTTGTGACGATTACGTCAATAAATGAATTCTTTTATTATTTTTTTTTGCTATTTCGGAAATCAAATTACATATATATCTCCAAACTTTCATTTTACCGGATTTTTTTACAACAGTAGAATATTTTTAAACCTTCCCTATCTTACTTGACAAGGAAAACCTTAAAAATTACTGTCTTAAATTTTTTCCTTTCATTTTAAGTTCCTATATTCAAATTTTAGACCGTGGCCTGAAAAATTTCTGACTAAATTACTCAATAAGACTGCTTTCTAAAAAATTTGACACTATTTTAACAGACTCTCCGATCAAAAATCCAGTTTTTTGATAACTTTTGCATAAAAGTTTTATACATAATTTCATTATTTCTTAAAAATGCAATTTTTCGTGTTTATTCATTCGGTTAATTACTTATTTTTTGACTACTAAGGGTCAACTCAAAATTGAAGTGTCCAAAATTCCTAAGTACTTAGTATGTTTTCTGAAATTCGAAATTTTTAAGAACTGAAAAAAATATTTGAGTTCTCTCGAATGTGATGAAAACTAACGAAAGTTTACAGCTTTCAAGCCAAAAGCGAAGGGCCAAAAGTATGGAAGAAAACAAACGCGACGATGCACTCGCCAAGTTCGGCGAAAAGTTTCGACGTCCAACTGGCCAACTGGAGAATGGAGAGCATTGTCCGCGAGTCCGAATCAGGCAGCGATGACGAGTTCTTCGACTGCCAAGGTAAAACTTGGACTTGAATTCCTCCAGCAAGAAGCATGCTCACGTTTTGCTAATTAGTTGGAACGATAAATGAACTCATCTTTTCGTGCGAATTTTTTAAACATATGTAGATTTTACTCTCGGCATTTTTTACTTATCAGCATGGCGCAATATTATTAACCATGAAAAACTTTGTACTGAGTTTCAATTGCTATCTATTTAATGATTGAAATTAAATTTATTAGAATTTTTATTTAAATTGTCTAAGAATTAATGTAGACTTTATAATTTAAAATGTTTTTAAACGGTTCCAAAAAGTTTTGTAATTATTTTCAGTACAGGTAAAAATAATATTTTATTATTAATAAATGAATATAATTAAATATTTATATCGGGATTTCTTCTATTAATAATTTAGCCTCAGTTCGTATCCATGAATCACATATTTTTATATTTTTATGTGTGTACTCTCTTTGTTTCTTGTCGCACGCGCAATATCGCAGCTGGGTTCATTATACCCATCATACACAAAGGTAGGACACGTAGGTAATGAGCACATTTACCTAAAAACCGCTTATTATGACTTTTATTGAGCACTCTATTTTCGTTCACTCTATATGTCAACTTATTCACGTTAATATACCTGCGTCGAAAGGTGGAATTTCAAAAGCATTTTTCCACGTTTTTCCTTATTCTAAAATACTTTCTTACATTTTCGTTTCGATCTCACAAGCATGACGCTGATTTTTGGCATGTTTTTACCAATTTTTTGCAAATTTCAAAAAATCAAAGTCAAGGACCGTCAACTACAATAAAAAAAATTATACAGAAATTCTGATATTGTTGATTAATAATTAAACTCAGTTGTTATATATTTTTTTTGGTTAATGGTCCACTTTGTTATTGCATAGAATGCATCAATAGTACTCTACTATTGGGGTGTGTCAAGCCAGGCGCGTAAGCAGAAAAGGGTTTTAGGGGTTCAAACCACTCCCGAAGTTTAAAAAATAATGCAGAAAAAAGGCAATACTTAATCATAAAATTAGTAAAATTTAAATTAGGTTAGGAGTTTTTAGTTTTTCTAAATGAAAAAAAAGTTATTGTAATTTGAAAGGAATTTTTTCTAAAACTAAATTATAATACAATATGTACGTTGGGAAATATTTTTTTTTAATAGTAATTTATAAAAAAAGACATAAATTAACGAAAATTCTATGAATCTAAAAACTTTGAAATTTGGAAATTGAATTCAAAAAAATATAGACAAAAAAACATTAGAGTACTGAAAAATTTTTCGAGTCATAATATTATTGTAAAATACTAAAAGTTATTGAATTCTATGAAAGAATCGCGTTTTTGAAAAATTTGCACAAATGGCATCAATGTATAAAAATACTAGAAAATGATAAAAAATGTTATAAGTACTGATAAGATAAAAAAATTCGGGAAATACATTAAATTAAAATTAACGTAGATCGAATTGTTCGCAGAAACTATGAAATTATCAAAAATCTGTCGATATTTGCATTCTAGAGCACTGAATTTTAAGAAACAATATATATAAAAATCTAAAAAAGTTCTAAAAAATCCTTTTGGTTTTTCGTAAATACTGAAAAAATGCGAGAAATGTTGGAAATATATACAGAAAATAATAATATTATGTAACGAAAAATAAACGAAAATGTCGATAAAAAATAATGCATTAAAATGGCAACACTGAATCATAAAATTAGTAAAATTTAAATTAGGTTCAGAATTTTTAGTTTTACTAAATGAAAAAAACAGTTATTGTAATTCGAAAGGAATTTTTTCTAAAACTAAACTATAATACAATATATACGTTGGAAAAAACAATTTTTTAAATAATAATTGATAAGAAAAAACTTAAATTAACGAGAATTTTAAGATTTTAAAAACTTTGAAATTTGGAAATGAAATTCAAAAAAATTTATACAGAAAAACATAAAAATACTAGAAAATCTTTCGAGTTATGCAATTTTTGAAAAATACTAAAAGTTATTGAATTCTATGAAAAAATTGCGTTTTCGAAAAATCTTCACTATTGGTATCAATGTAAAAAAATACTAGAAAATGATAAAAAATGTTTTAAATACTGAAAAAATAAAAAAATTCGAGAAACACATGAAATACTTCAAATTAACTTAGATCGAATTTTTTGCGAAACCTTTGAAATTATCAAAAATCTATTGACATTTGCATTCTAGAGCACTGAATTTTAAGAATCAATGTATATAAAAATCTAAAGAGGTACTAAAAAATCCTTCTGATTTTCATAAATACTGAAAAAATGCGAGAAATGTTAGAAATCTTTGTATGGAGAATATTTTCTTAACAATATTATGTAACGAAAAATAGATGAAAATGATGATAATAAAAAATAGTGCATAAAAATAATGCTGAGTCAAAAAATCAATGAAATTCAAATTAGGTGCAGAATTTTTGGTTTTTTAAATTAAAAATAATAATTATTCTAACTTCAAAAGAATTTTTTCTGAAATGAAAGTTTGACTATATAAAATATATAGTGAAACATTTTTTTATTATTATTATTATTATTATTATTATTATTATTATTATTATTATTATTATTATTATTATTATTATTATTATTATTATTATTATTATTATTATAGATAACCTATAGCCAACTAAAAATAAAAAAATCACTTGAGTTGTGAAAAAACACTAAAAGTATGAGAAAAAAAGTCTTAAATCACAAAAATTGAATTCCATTACATTTAATACGAACATGAAAAAATATGCAACTCTCGACTCCAAAAAAATTATAAAATCCTGAAGAAAAAAGTACATATTTTTTCGAAAAAATCCCCCCAAATTTTTTTTTGCCTACGCCTCTGGCATTAAAAATCCATAAAAACTTTCTTAACGATATTTTTTCACCGAGTTGAACGAAACTCTTTTTCTATTGACACCCCGATACACGTGTACAATATCTAATGAAGTTACGAGTTGTGTAAAATTTCTTTAACCGACTTTCGATATAACTGAAAATCGGGTTCAACTTTCTCATCGCGCAGAGGACTTTGAGGATAGCTCGACATTAGCTAAATGGAGTTCTTTGGATCTTCTAGCTGAAGAGGATGACGCGGTTTCGCCTACGGTCCCTTCAGCACTAGATAATCAAGGTGAGCAAAGTTTTCCAAGAGTGAAAATCTGGAAGGTAGATACCAAATGTTGATTTCACAAGAAATGAAACCTGCTGGAAGTCTTTCATAAATTTCATAACTTTATGAACTTCTGCAATTCACACGTGGTTGTATTCAATATCATGTAATCTCGTCATAGATAACGTGTATATCACTGTGCAAACAAAATTTTGCACGTGGAAAGTAGAGGCAAATAAGAAATTTACCCAGAATTTCAACTGAGTTTTTGTAATTGAGGCACGAAAAAATTACGTGACGGAAGTTTTCAATTACTTGAATTGGAAAATTGATAATAATGCTGAATGAAGAAAAGTTGGAATTTGGGCAACTGAAGTATTCAGTAAATAAAAAGTTGAAAAAAAAGGATTTGCTATATCAGCAAAAAAATGCTTTGTTTCAACACAACTTGATGTAACGAACTTTTTTATAATAAATAAAATTAGCAAAAAGAATTTTCTTCTCAATGTATGAAAAAAATTTCGTGGAATTTCCTGAGCTTGGGACTTTTTGAGAATGTCCAAAAATGTATGAATTTTTTTAGATGACAGTATATTTTCGCATACGTACTTGCAACGCGTGGCAAGTGAACGCACGAAAAAAAGGCTGCAAATTCGAACATCCGCTAGTATTGACATGTCTTATTCTGGCTCACCTCAGCATTCTCCAACACACCAACCATGCAGAATAACAGTTTTGCTTATTGTTATGCACGCTGGCAGCGTTCTGGGTAAGCTTACCCAGTTTAATAACAGCATTTTATTTTTACAAACTTTTTTCATCAGGTTTTTTAGACAAAAAACTAACATATTTTTTGATTATTATATTTATTTCATTTTTGATTATTTTGATTATTATTATTTCAGAAATTGATAGAAATGTGGAATTTGTGTTTAATGGTGTCGGGATGATTGTTGTAATTTAGACTGAAATTTTCTACAGATGCAAATGTCGATTCGTCTGCAAAAAAATCTGATATAACAACATTTAGAGGAGCTTTTGAGTCTGTTATGAGACAGCATTACCCAACTATGGTCGGACATGTCACGATTAAGTATGTTCCATGTCCCTCGATTTGCACCGAAGGTCTGGGAATTTTGTCAAGGTAATTTGAGTGTTAGATTGTTAATTATTTCGTTGTTTATGTTTTATTTGAAGATTCAATGAATTTGAAAAAAAATTTAGTTCATGGTTCCTGCAGTTTTTAGGTATTATCAAAATTTTACACAATAAATTTTATGTACGTTTGAAGAATTTGAAAGTACTTAATAATACGCATTATTGACTATATTTATATTTTTCGGATTTTGAATTTTCCAAAGTTTTGAAAATTGTAAACATACGAAATATTAAAAATTAATTTGTTCAGATTGTTAATTATTCCATTGATTATGTTTTGTTTTAAGGTTCAATTTATTTTCGAAAAATTTTAGTAGTATTACACGGTTCCTGAAATTTTTCGGTATTATCAAAATTTTCCACAATATCCACAAATTTTATGTAGGTTTTGCTGAAATTTTACATGTTTAGAGAATTTTAAGGTAGTGTTGAATATCTTCATGTTTTTCAGTTTTTGAATTTTTCAAAATTTTGAAAATTTTAATGATACAAAATATTTAAAACAATTCTTTTAGATTGTTAATTATTTCAATGATTGTGGTTTTTTTTTTATTCAATGAATTTTCGAAAAAGTTCAGGAAAATTACACGGTTCCTGCAATTTTTCAGTGTCATGAAAATTTTCCTCAATTAACAAATTTTATGTAGGTTTTGCTCAAATTTTACATTTTTAGAGAATGTTAAAGTATTATTAAATATCTTCATATTTTTCAGTTTCTGGAATTTTCAAAATATTGAAGATTTTAATCATACAAAATATTAAAAATAAGTTTGTTCAGATTGGCAATTATTTCATTAATTATGTTATTTTTTTAATTCAGTGAACTGTTGAAAAATTTTAGGAATATAACATGGTTTCTGAAATTTTTCGGTAATATCAAAATTTTCCACAATTCACAAATTTTATATAGGTCTTACTGAAATTTTCCATTTTTAGAGAATATTAAAGTATTACCGAATATCTTCATATTTTTAGTTTCATGATTTTTTAAAATCTTAAAGATTTTAATCATACGAAACATTGAAAAAAATTTTTTACATTGTTAATTATTTCATCTTTCGTGTTTTTTTTCGAAATTCAACGAATTTTTGAAAAATTTAAAGAACATTACACGGTTCCTACAGTATTACGGTATTATAAAAATTTCCCACTATTTAGATATTAAAAATAAACAACCATCTTCCCAGAAGAAAAAAATTTAAGTTCAATGAATTGGAGAATTTTATGAATTTCAAGTGTTCCATACGAATTTACAAAAATAATAAAAGAGAAAAATATAGTAAAATTTTAAATATGTCAAAATTTTGGAATTCAGATATTTTGTTCTACTTCGTAATTTTTAAATTTAATACGTTGTTTAGAACATTTTAGCATATTTTGTTATTCCATCATAATTTTATAAATTTTTCCCACGCTAGAAACCCTGTAAATTATTATTATTATTTTCAAATTTCCAAGAAGACTTACATTCAGAAAATTCACTAAATTTTCTTCAATTCAAATATTCAAGCAATTTTGATAATTGTAGAAATATAATTGATAATGAAATTCGAAAAGTTGTGAGACATTTCAACAATTTCGGAAATTGCAATAATTTCAATACTGTACAAAATGACTCATTTTTATGAAAATCAGTTAGAATCCGGCTGGCATGTAATATTGTAGAAATTCGTACAATATTACTGCAGTGTACCAGTAATATTATCTCTACAAGATTGTATATGGAATGTTACTACAATGTTAATGAGATCTTTTCACTGAAATGTTGCTCTTGTAATGTTTTATTAATATTGCCGCAAGATTAAAATGTTAATATTACTCTATAATTTCTTGCTGCAATATTACTAGAATATTGCTGAAATATGTATGCAACATTGCACATACATTTATGCGGAGGCATTTTCATATTGCAACAACGTTTTTGCAGTCTTCCTGCAAGATAACTGCAACATTACTGCAATATGTAATATTTCACTTGTAATATGTCTGCAATCTTGAGTCAGTATTAAATGCCGGCTTGTTTTTTCAATTAATTTAAATAAAAGACAAAAAACTTCATCACCAGAAATATATTTACCACTCAACGTACTATAACATATGAAAAATTAAAATCACATTGTATATTTTCCTAGAATACAGTAATTTTTCCAATACTTATACCACAAAAACAAAAAAACTGATGAAAAACATGTTTCAGTTTGAGTCCCTACAGTTTCGACGTATCACCTTCTTGCATGGATGCGCCGACGTTAACCAACGACACTATTCCCATCGGGGCAATTCCGCTCTTGGCAAGTTCATGCCTCGATTATCAAGACGCGGTCACGTGGATGATAAACGCCGCGAATCAAGTGTACCAGGAGTTCGTAAAAAGCGAAGAAGGCAGGGGATTCAACGGACAAATTTCCGTTATCGGAGACTCCGTGGGCTCGATCCTTGCCTACGACGCTTTATGTCGGAGCGCCGCGCATTCGAGGCATGACAGCGAAAACAGCGTTTTGGACACTGACAATCAAGACAATGGACCTTGCGAGGACGGAAAACACCTTGCAGCACCTCTGCCAAGAAGAAGATCTTCCTCATTTAGGTATACAATAGCCATAGAAATCTTTGCTCACTCAATGCTGCATCATGGTTCACCGAAATAGGAGTATATGAATAGCCATGAACGTGATCTTTACAGTGATAACGCCCAGAACGTCCGATTGGAATTCGAAGTCGCCGAGTTTTTTATGTTTGGCAGCCCTTTGTCGTTGGTGTTGGCGTATCGGAAAATTTCGTCGAGTGATAAGAACAACACGGCGATACAAAGACCAATGGTAAATCAAATGTACAACATGTTCCATCCCACGGATCCCGTAGCTGCGAGACTCGAGCCGCTTATCTCGGCCAAATTTTCCCTTCTGCCGCCAGTCAACGTCGCAAGGTATCAAAAGTATCCACTCGGAAATGGCCATCCTTATCACTTGTGTAAGTACTTTCATAATGGACGACGGTATCATTTTATTTCGTCGGAAGAAGGCAAAGAAAGGAGCCAAAAAATTGTCATTGAACACTGTTTCAGTGGAGACCATTCAAAGTAACCCGCAAGTTTTCACTGATGGGCTGAACGTTCCTAACGTGCAGGTGTCACATTTGAGGAGACTGTCTGACATTTCGTTACAAAGCACTATGTCTGGCATCATAGAGACTGTTCCTTTGCAGACTGTATCTGCTCGTAATTATCATTGCTTCCATTATTTAAACCTTAGAGCTTGAAGCGGAATTCAGACGTGACAGCAGATTTGAAAGTCAGGAGATATGAACCTTATGTACTACAGAGCCATTTCTCTGCCTTCAGTAAAGAAACTTCCGTGACAAGAAAACCTCTGAAATTGCTTCAATCTCTCGATCACCACTCTGGGGCCAATCACTATTGACCTTTTTTTTCATCGTGCAGTAACCCAAAAATGGTGGGGAACAAAAAGGATAGATTACGCTCTGTATTGTCCCGAAGGGCTCTCCAACTTCCCCACAAACGCTTTACCACACCTCTTCCACGCGAGTTACTGGGAATCCTCGGACGTCATAGCCTTTATCCTCAGGCAATTGGGTCGGTTCGATCGGCCCATTCTCGCGAGCGAAGAAAAGGAGCTCACTTGTTTCCGTCCTGGCCAACCTAGAGAGAAATGGAATAAAAAACGTACTTCTGTTAAAATAAAAGTACGTATTGCCCAAGACAGAAAAACATTTCTCTGAATTCTCTGAACAGAACTTCGGACTGTCATATCTCCATCAATTCTGATTATTTTTCGATATTTTGGGAATTGAAACGAGGGTTTCGTTGTTTCTTGTTCCAGAACGTAACAGCAAACCATAGAGCAAACGATGTTATAGTGCGTGAAGGTGCGCCACAAGTATTAATAGCTAGATTTATGTATGGTCCCTTGGATATGATAACGTTGACAGGTAAAGAAATATGATTACTGTTTTCATGAACGTTATTGCTCGAAAAACAAAGAGATAATGTTGAATTTGCGTTCGTATTTTCAGGTGAAAAAGTAGATATTCATGTAATGAAAGACTCTCCAGCCGGGGAATGGACGTTACTTTCCACGGAAGTAACGGATAAAAATGGTAAAATAAGTTATAGGATCCCCGATGATAAAGCTCTCAGTTATGGACTGTATCCCATAAAAATGATAGTTAGGTGAGAAATCAACATTTTTATCTCTATTTTTTCATAAATTTGGATGAGATTTCAGAGCTTCAAAAAAATTGAGTTCATTCATCTTTTTGTTTCTAGGGGAGACCATACATCGGTAGATTTTTTTATGGCTGTGATACCACCAAAAACAGAATGTGTTGTGTTTAGTATCGATGGTTCGTTCACCGCTAGCATGTCGGTCACTGGAAGAGATCCAAAAGTTAGAGCTGGTGCTGTCGATGTTGTACGGTACGTTTTCGTTTTAATTTTTATGAACAGTTTGTTATTTTACAGCCATTCACTCGTACTTTCATCCTGAAAAACATCATTAAGTAGGTAGTCTATGCCGGTTCTAATTAGAACCGGCATAGACTACCTACTTCATCAAATTATCAGTAGTTGAAGTCTGTATTGAAGATACTGTTTTCTGAAATAACTTGTTTTTGTAAAATTTGTATCTGGACATATATAGGTATTTCGTTAATAATTTTACAGACACTGGCAAGAACTCGGTTACCTCATAATATATATAACTGCGAGACCGGATATGCAACAACACAAAGTTTTGTCCTGGCTTTCGCAGCACAATTTCCCACACGGTCTCGTTTCTTTTGCCGACGGAGTCTCGACAAATCCTCTCAGTCACAAAACAGCGTACCTGAATAATCTCGTGCAGGTGAATTTATGCTCAAGAAGCATTCCTCATGAAATTTCAAGACGATTTTCCCTTTACTCTTTTTCACGAAACTCAAAATTAAAGAAGATATTCGAGTTGAAACTTGCGCGTGAGTGCGAGAAAGATGCATAGAATGTGAACCGCGCGAGAACGAGAGAGACGCGAAATCCTTTTGCCTTGAACTTTCAAACTGTAATATCTTCTTTGATTTTGAGTTTTGTGAAAAATGGCAAAGGGAAAATCGTCTTAGAATTTCGTGAATAATCGATTGCCTTTCGAGATATAAATTTTCATTGACAATCTGCGTTATGTTTAGGAACACGGAGTGGTCGTGCACAGCGCTTACGGAAGTTCCAAAGACATAACCGTGTACACGGCCGTGAATTTGAAGCCGCAGCAGATTTTCATCGTCGGAAAAGTGTCGAGGAAACATCAGTCACTGGCCACCGTGCTCAACGAAGGCTACGCGAGCCATTTGACGGCCCTGCAAGCTCATGGTGGCTCGCGACATGCCCAAGGCAACGCTCGAATGGTTATACCCAGAGGACAATTCGGCCTTCCCGGGCAAAATTCTTCCTTCCGGCGACGAAGGTAAGGATCTTTCCAAGTTTTTTCTATTTTTCCAGGGTGTCTAATGGTTCGGTGGGATTCGCATCATCTAATTCAATGGGCAAGGGAACTTTATCCCAATGAGTGATGGGCGATTCAGGAACGATTCTGAGGATTCGATTAATTTTGTTTTAAAACACTTTGGAGATAGCATGGAAGACAATAAATCTTCATTTTGTCGATGACTTCATCATTATGGATCTCACTGAAGGATCAATCTGAAGAACTAATGCTGGTGCAAAACTGGATTCGCAATATATGACCTACCATTGAGCCATGAGTTTTATCATCGATGGATCAATAATGGACTGTCAAAAAAAATATTCATATGATTTTGGCTAACAATGGGCCAAAATCATATGGCGCTTTTCAGAACCCGTAATTTACGGAACCTTTTATGCGGCCGTTTTACGGGCGTTTTGTGCAAAAAATAACCGTATTCTATTTAAGCGGTAGAATAAAATCAAAAAATTTAGAATCAAAAAGATCAAATTTAAAAGTTACAGAAATCCAAAAATTTCATAGTTTTTCGATTTTCAGAAATTTCATTCTTTTAAAAATTTTTTTTAATTTTAGCATCGTTGAAAATTACTTATATTCTTAATGTATTTGAGATTTTAAATTTAAGTAATCAAAAAATCGAAAATTATTTAATTCGTAAACATGTTTCGAAATTTTCGTTAATGTTGAAATTATCACGAATTTTTTCAAAATTTAACTTACGAAAATTTAAAAACTGCATAAGGATTTCTGAAGTATCGTTATTTTCAGAGTTCTGAAAGATGTCAAAAATTCTCAAAAGTTTCGTTTCTAGAGTTTTGAAATTTCATAATTCCGAAGACTTGAAGTTTTAAAATTTGTTATAAGTCCAATATTTCTAACATTTCTGAAATTTCCCAAGTTTTTACTCTGGCATTTTGAATTGAAATTTGAATTAAAAATTTTAATAATCAAAATTTACAGTTGAATATGAACTGTCAATGAAAAAAATGGAAAATTCATCAAAAATTCAAAATTTGAATTGGCAAGTGTGAAATCCAAAAATTTTTAAAGTTTATTGTTTTTCGAAAAATTCATCATTTCAAGAATTTTCCAAGTTTATATTCTGAATTTTAAATTTAAAATCGCAATTCAAAATTAAAGAATTCAATTTAAAAATAAATGAATAATTAAAAATTGGAAAAAGTTATAAATTTATCAAAAATTTTAAATACAGAAAAGTCGAATTCGACAGTTTCAGAAATCCAATAGTTTTCAAACATTTTGGATTTTACATAAATTTTATTATTCTAGAAATCTTTCAAAATTTCAAAATTTCAAAATCGTTGAAAATCACTGACAAGTTCAATGTACTTCAGATTTAACACTGAAAATATCTGGAAACTTTAAAAATTTTTGAATTTGCGAAAGTTTTTCAAACTTCTCGTGGATGTTATAAATTTTAGAATTTTCTACATTTTTATACTTCAAGTTTCAAAAAATTAAAAACTCTCATATTAAAATCCTCTAAATTGTCAAAAATTTGTAACATTTATACGTTCATTAAATTTTTAAATTTGAGAAATGTAATTTTTCAAATTTCTTCTAATTCCATTATCTCCCACATTTCTAAAAGTTTCCAAGTTGCCAAAAACGTGTAATATTTTCGATGTTTCCAAAATTCCAAAATTTTTCAATCACACAAAATTATCCGAAATTACCCACATTTTTTACATTTTTTATATAATGCTTCTTTGTAAAATTAATCAATTATAAAATCTCATTCAAAAAAAATTCTCCCACGTTTTTTTTTTTTTTTTTTTGCACAAAACACCTGTAAAATCTACCCTAACTTACGGGCTCACTTACAGGTTCTGAAGAACCCAAGGAATCAATTCTTCAGAATCTTATTTAAGGAATCGTCCATCACTAAATAAGACGTGTTCGTTCATTCATTCCAGTTTATTCAAAAAAGTTACAAACAACAATCTGCATTTATTATTCGAACTCTTATATCACAATTACACCATAATCACTAATTTGGGCGACGTTACGTTGCGCAAACATTTCGCAAATGTCTTATTGCCCATGAACATTAACTCTTCAAAATATTGAAAAACCCATGAATTCGTTAGACACCCTGCATTTGTAACTATTCCCAAATCCTTTTCTTTTTTTCATCGATTGTGCGTGTATCCTCGTTCAAAGAAAGCAGATTTTCCCCTGTCTCATTCACGTGAGAAATCGATGCTAGACATTTTTCGAAAAAAATGTGGTTTAGATTAGAAAAATGGGCGAAAATGACCTCCTATATATGAGCATCGATGTGACTCGATGCGGCATATTTGCAGTATTGTATCAATTTGCAGTAACGATACGACCGTCAACTCGCCGGCGCGCAGCAGTGTTTACTTAAAACGGAAAGTCTACATTAGTCACATCTAACAAACGCCTAATTATCTAACTCGCATCGGTAACTATCTAATCTTCGTCTTTCCTTTCTCCTCTTTGTATCAATCACTACATCTTACATGTCAGATCTGACACATTACACACCCTGCCAACGGGCAGGAAGTATATCGGAAGTTTCTCGATTCAAAATGCTTCCAAATTCATTAAATTTTTTGGTAATAACAACTTTTTTTGACTATGAAACGCATCCGAAAAAGTCGACCGAAATTCCGAGAAACTTCGAGAGATATTTAATGGAAATCTTTTTGGAATTCCGTTGGCAGGGCCAGTGTTTCCAGACTCTTCGAACGTTTTCTTACTAAATTTCCTCTGTTTCAATGATTTTTGTAAACTCCATAAAATGGTTATGAGCATTGCAACTCATGTTGAGTCGTAGTATCAAAATGCGGTCATTTGGAATTTATATTTTGCATGTTCGAGGCAATATCTCGATTCCCCTTGCTAATGGTCCTTGAATACCAGCAAAGTGGTTTGTTTGAAATCCAATCTCATATAATTTTGACTTTTTGTGTATGTATTAAACTTTGAATATGATTTTTATATACGATTTTTTCTCTTTTACGTGCATTAATACATTGTGACATAAAAAAAAATGATATGACAAAACTTTGTCGGATATAATGAAAATTGCAAATATTTTTAATCTACAATTTTGAAGGACATTTATATTAATTCTATATACTCCATGAAAATAATAAATGTTCAATTTATCGAACATGTGTTATTTTTTGAAAAATTTTGCATCATTTATCAAATACGTATTCAAAAACAAAAATTCTGAAATGAACAAAAATAATTGATTGTGATGATAAAAACGGAGTTGCAAAAAACTAGCAAAAATATTTTTTTCTGGGCACGAAAAACAGGCGTTTATCAAAATCAACGAGTAAACAATATTTTAGAGTTTTGTTAAAATACAGGGCCAATTGCTTTAATGTCATATTTATGCCTGTAAGAAAGTAGCAGATAGTAGCATAGAATTATAGGCATGAGGATTTCCAAGTTCGATACTACTAACGTTCAAAATGTAGTTTATTCAAAGTATATCAGAATTGTCCACAATTTTAAAAATTTTCATACATGCAGGGACGTTGTTTTTTAAAACAAGTTGATGGAAAATTCAAAATCCGAAAGAATAAATACAATGAATGTTCATCTTGATTTTCAGATTGTTCACGAAGCTAAAATCCTAGTTTTAATTATTATTCAGAACTTATTTATAACTTTTGTAATATTTTTATATTGGTATACTGACAATTTATATTATTATTGATTTTTCAATATCATTATTTAAGCTTACGATGCATCATTTTAAAAATATTAATTATAAAAATTACTTTTATTTATAATAATTTATATTATTATCAAGAATTCATTGATAATTTTCATAATTTTTCAGTTTTTTCAGATATGATTTTCTGAGAAAACTAAAAAATTACGAAAAATTTGTAAAATCGTGAATCCCAAAAGCATTGAATTTTAAAAATCTAATAAAGTACTAGAAAACACTCTAATCTGTAAAAATACTTAAAAATACGAAGAGTAATCAAATTACTGATAAAATATAAAATAATAACTTCCATATACTGTTTTCCGAAATTTCAATAAAATACTAAAAAATATTATAAACTTAGATTTCTAGAGCATCAAGTTCTAAAATTTATATAAAACTCTATAAATATGCTAGAAATCTTTGAAAAAATAGAAAATTTTACAAGATCTTGAAAATACTGAAAAAATACGAAAACCCTTAAAAACACTACTAGACTATAAAGTTCTATAAATTTTTGTAGTTTCATTTTCTAACAAATTTATGAAAAGTTTTAAAATGCATAAAACCTTGGAATCTAGATCACAGAGCACTTAATTCTAAAAATCAATATAGAAATTCACACAAGTACAAGATTATCTTTGAAATGGCACATATACTGGAAAGATAAATATTGAGAGACATTAAAAAAAATATTATCATCATTGACATTAAAAATAACATGTTTTTCATATTTTTCTAGTATTTTTACGATTTTCCGAATTTTCTAGTATTTTGTCGAATTTCTTCATAGACCCCTATACAGAAAAAAACGCTGTATCAACAAAAAGAATTATTTTTGCTGCATTATAGCTTATTTTTTTCTTACCTCAACAAATATTTTTTGCTACCAAAGTACAATCGTTATAAAATATAATTTCACGCATAATAATTATACTCTAACAACACAAAAAAAATAGCTCCTCTTGCAAAAAACTTCAATCTTTCAAGTTGCATTGAAACAGCACATCTTTTTGCTACTACAGCACATCCTTTTTTTCCATATACTATTTTTTTAGTGTACCCTTCTGACATTTAACTTTCTATCGCCCCTGCATGTGTGTATTCAAAAAAATTCAAAAAGTGTGGCAATTCAAGATATCTTCTGATTTTCTATTTGGAAAACGAATCCCTGCTGAAAAAAAACGATGCAATCTGATGTGTATTTTGAACTAGATCAGTTTTCATCAATTTACATCACGTTATTGTCTTTTGTTTTTATGATGAAAGATTATGTACTTTGAATAATATTTGTGTGATGGAATATGATGCAGTTTCGATAAATTTATGAAAACTGATGTAAAAAAACTTGGTTTTTTCAGCACCGAACAAAACCTTATGAAAACTGATGTAAAATGACAGAAAATAACTTGGTATTTTCTCCAACTTTATGAAAACTATTAAATCAAATTACTCGATTTCCCAGTCAATTGTATAAATCAATTATTTCGTTCTTTTATCAACATTTCGGCTCATATTTCGAGCCCTTGTCAAGACTTATACAATTAAAATTCACAATCATGTCAACGTAGTTAAAAAAACAACAAATTACACAAATAAACATATAACAACTCACATCAATCGATAGCTTCATAATTAAAATGAACATTGATGTAAACTGATGTTAAATACTAAAGTAACATAGGGGAGACCGGGGTATTATGAACCACGGGGAATCGTGAGCCAGCGCCATATTTTTTCCCCTAGTAAATCATGACAGCTCTTAATAACTGTTATCGACTTGTCTCATGATAAGCTAATATTTCAACGATGACTGAACGTTCACACCCGCATCGTTATTTTTTTCTGACAATAAATTAAAATTTGCTACTCTTGAAGTGTCATTTTTACTTCATGTGATGTCTATTATTGTGACAAATATCTGTGAATCCACGCAGGTAAATATGTTTATAATACTCGTGTGACTTCAGGCTTTCGAAATAAAAAAGAAATTTCGCATAAAGTTGGCACTTCATAATTTATTCGCGTCCATTTCGTAAAAATAGGGGTTTGGGGAATCGTGAGCCAATTTTGTCGGGGAATTGTGAGCAACTCGTTTTTGGACATTTAACGATCTAACCTCGACTGTTTTATGTTCCTTTATGTAGAGATGGGAAACATCGACTAAAATTAAGAATCTATCGATACTATCAATAATTTAAATAATCTTAAAAGGCCTCTGTTATTTCGACCAACCCTGGTAATCCCGCGGAGATAAATCGCGAGATATCGCCACTGGAAATACCTTGAAATCACCTTTTTTTTCAATAAAACTTTTTGTAATATGACTAAAAATGATGTAACTAGAACGAAGTTGGCTCACGAAAGTGATTTTATTCGTTCATTAAATAAATAACAATTGAGCTGAATGACACATCATCTATATCTATATACATGATATAGTAAGTGGATACTGACGCGGAAAAGGACGTTGATTTCTGCATAATTTGCATGTAAAATATGTCGAAAAAGATGAGCTGCCAAAACACCATTCATTGCAATGTCTGCGATCGCGCAATCAACTTGAAATGCGCCGGAATGACCGCAAGTTATTGGACTTGCAAGCATTGCATTTCAGATTGATTTTCATCATTTCGCACTTTTTTTATCATTGATTAAAAATAACATTGCCATTCAGAAACATAAATAAACATTTTGCAATAAAAATTGTAATTGTTTTTCAATTATTAAAGTGGCTCACGATTCCCCGAGATGTTTGAAACTTGAGAAAATGTGAATTTTTGCAATCGTCTGAAAATCATCCAACTCGAAGATATTCGATTGAACTATTGTGACTAAATGAAAGGTAATTGGTCATTGGTAATTGGTGTAAATGAAATTTGAAGAAAAATTTGATTTTATGGCATTCCCTGGAGTATAAAAAAGTGGCTCATAATACCCCGGTCCCCCCTACTTTTTTAGCCCTAAATTGAGTCTTATGAAAAATGATGTAAAATGGTGTGAAAAAACTTGGTTTTTTCAGCATCAAACTGAACCTTATGAAAACTTATATAAAATGATAGAAAATAACTTTATTTTCTCTAACCTTATGAAAACTTATGTAAAATACTAAAATAACATACTTTTTTAACCCTAAATTGAATCTTATGAAAAATGATGTAAAATGATGTAAAAAAACTTGGTTTTTTCAGCATCAAACTAAACCTTCTGAAAACTAAAGTAAAATAATAGAAAATAACTTACAATTAGTATTTTCTCTAACCTTATCAAAACTGATGAAAACTGATACACGATTTAAGTAACCTTATGTGAAATGATGAAAACTGATCTCATCAGTTTTTTTCAGCAGGGAAGGGCTGTTTGCTCGTGCCTGAAGATGTTATTGGTTACAGGTACCCGCTATGAGGATACGCTGCTGCTGCGTCGTGCTGCTGCAGCGTAGCCGAATACTTGCTCACGTCGAATTGCCCATCGACTCATTATTTCTCTAGCTTTAAATCTCAGCTGATGCGCAATCGATCGATGATCGGTTAACCGTTTGATATGATATTCGATATGCAAATTTTATCGTTACCCTGGAAGGGAAGGCGTTGGTTGCTTCCACTTTGACCACTGAGGTAAAACCGGGTCCCTGCATCTTGTCAATTTTTATTAGACGAATGCTTTGTGTTTAGACTTATTTCCACTCGGTTCATATTCGAAATATGACGATTTTTCACCATTCTTTGTGTTACATGTGTTTTTTACTTTGATTGTGTGAATTTCGTTCCTCCCCTAGCAAAGTCCTTATAATAGAAAATTATGAAACTTTTGTGTGAAAATTCAAATAACTTGTAATGTGTGTAAAAAATTAATCGTTTTTTTCGGAAAAATCGCCGTTCGGGAAAATGACCTGAAATCAACACTTGCACTTTTTTCGAGCGCACAGATTGGTGAAAAAAAGTACAATTTGAGTGAACGTCGGCGACAAAGCCACATTCAATAAATTAGGGTGATACACAGGCGCATGTGAACTTGCCGTAAAACATGTCTATTAGGGAAAGTAATTTGATAGAATTAAGAAGACAACAATTAAAAAACTAGTGTGATTCCTGAATGCTCCAGTAATAGAAAAAATAAACAAAGAGTTTATCTAATATGTAATCATTTTTGATTACATGCAATACCGCTTTTTTGCAGCATGTCACAGTCGAGTGCTTCATATTTATACATCCTATACGTATGGGACTGAAAAAAAAACTTCAATTACCACGATTAATTCGACATTGTTGATACAGAGTGTTTTGAAAATATCAATATTGTTGGAGACAATTTTTTCTTTGCACTTTGAATAATTACAATGAAAATGTGTTTCAAAGGAAAAATTGTCTGTAAATTTCATGAGGAATTTACAGCTTCGAGCCTTAACTTTCTCAAGACAAACTGTATGAGTTAAGTTGTGTACTCCGACTGCACTATCGCGTACAAACTTTCCTCACGCTTCTGCGTCCATTGAGAACTCTTTTCACCAGCACATGCTTTTTGCATTGCGAATATTATTCCCTTGTTTTTTTACAAAAGGCTTTCGATACAGCGAGATACATACTGGGACAATTTTGAAATTGATACTGCTGAACGGGCTGAAACGAGCCCTGAAAATGTTGGTTTTTGTCGTGGAAATCGAAAAAGTATGTAAAAAGGACGATGTGATTTTTCGGAAAAGTTTCGTAATTGTTTATTTTTTTCTCAGAGAATAGTTCGTTATTCACCAGTAGTAATTCCACAGAAAAATCTTAAAATATAAATCATATTCAGAAATCATATGATAATGAACACAAAATATAAGAAAATGCTGAACATTTTCTGAAATTCTACAAATTGTTTGAGTTAGATGGAAATATAAATAATTTTGAAAATTTTCAAAGAGGTCAACAAAATAAAGTTGCTCTTTTTTCTAAAGTGAGTTTTTTTACATTTTTTGAAGTGTTCATATAGGTACACAAAAATTTTTTTGCCGAAAAAAATGACAACGCTTTTTCGCATTTTTTCATCGCGTGTGAAATACCGAGAAACTGAGTATGAAAAATCTACAAAAAAGGAAAATATATTATTAAATTTAAAAATCTTATAAAAATGCGTCTAATTTTTTTAGATTTAACGTAATTATTGAGAAGTGCAAACGTTTTCCAGATTTTCTTTAAAAAAACATTAATATACATATTTCGAATAATTAACACAGTCTACATAATTATCATTTTCTGAAATTCTGCAAATTTTTCAAGGTCTACAAAATTTAATACATTTTTTATACATTTCAATGTTTTTTATTTTAAAAAATTTTTTTAATTTTGTTCTATCATTAAATCACAAAAATTTCTAAGCGAAAAATTTGTCACATTTTTCATTATTTTTTTAAACATTGCTGTTTTTCAGATTTTTGAAATCTTTTAGAAATGCGTCTAACTTATTTACATTTTCCGTGATTATTGGGAAATACAAACATTTTCCAGATTTTCTTTAAGAAACCATTTATATACATATTTTGAATAATTAACACAGTCTACGTAATTATTTATAATTTTCTGAAATTCTGCAAATTTTTCAAAGTCTATAAAATTTTATACATTCTTTGTACATTTCAATGTTTTTTATTTTTCAAATTTTTTCAAATTTTGAACGTATTTCACAACACAAAATTTTTCAAATGAAAAAATTTGTCAAATTTTTCGTTATTCTCTAAAACATTCCTGTTTTTCGGATTTTTAAAATCTTATAAAAATGTGTATAACTCGTTTAAATTTTCCGTAATTATTGAGAAGTATAATCATTTTTCAGATTATCATTAAAAACAATTAAATGCTTACTTTTAAGAAATATCATAATTAACACTAATCTAAACAATTATTTAAATTTACTGAAAATCTACGAACTTTTCAAGGTCTTGAAAATTATAGAAAACATTTGAATGTTTTTTATTTTAAACAATTTTTCAATTTTTGAACATGCTTCAAAACATAAAATTTCCCGTAACAAAATTTGTCAAATTTTTCATTATTTTTTAAAACATTATGTTTTTCAGATTTTGAAAATATTATAAAAATGCGTCTAACTCGTTTAGATTTTTGGTATCTATTGAAAAATACAATAATTTTTCAGATTATCATATTAAAAAAATAATCAAATGCATATTTCTGAGAAATATCATAATTAACACCAACCTAAAAAATTATTTAAAATTTAAAGAAAATCTACAAACTTTTCAAGGTCTATAAAATTATAGAATACATTTCAATGTTTTTTTTATTTTGAAAAATTTTTCTATTTTAAACATATTTCAAAAGCGAAATTTTCCGTTATTTTTTAAAACATTACTATTTTTCAGATTTTTAAAATCTTATGAAAATGCGTCTAACTCATTTAGATTTTTCGTAATTATTGACAAGTACAAGCATTTTTCAGATTATCATTAAAAAAATAGATATTTATGCTACAAACGAGAAAAAGGATGATTCCAACGAGTGCAAAGTTGGGAACGAGCGAAGCGAGTGCGCAAGTGCACGAGTTGGTCGTGTAGCATACAATATTTTTTTCATCATTCTAACCTCAAAACTGACATTTTGACGTGACTTTGAGGCTATCATGATGAAAAATATTGATCGCACTCGAGAGCTATCGCCAATTTTGGCTCTAGCTCCCGAGTACGAAAATAACTATATTATATATATTATATTATTGTATTATTACTATATTAACTATATTATATTATATTATATTATATTATATTATATTATATTATATTATATAACTATATTTATATATAAAAATAATAAATAAATAAATAAATAATTCCATGCATGTGTAGAAGTGTCCACTTCATTTTTATGGAACGCAGGAACGAAATCTCCTTTATGGGGTATTCGTGAATTAGCGGGAGAAATCATTCTT